>JAJOOS010006787.1:0-24859 GCA_029582725.1 Solanum chiquidenum
GAAGGAAATAATGAAGGGATTTTACTACTTTTATTGGATATATCATTCTTGTTTCGGACTGAACAACTTAAACAAACATAAAAACAATGGTACAGAACTTATCTTGAAATTGACCTTTTCTGAGTGTGCTCACTTCGCGACATGAACGAGACTAACATCATCGATGACAGGTCCACACATGTGACCAAAGTCGTGTACCTTCGTGTGATAGAATGGATTATAAAAAGCTATTGTTGTCCTAGTTTTATCTGCTCGGAACTTGAGGCTTGCTGTCTTGTACCATCCCTTTCCACTTGATACAAATGAAACTTGTGTACTGGCCTTGCCAGCGAATGCTTGAACTGTCATTGTTCCGTGGCAGTCATTGTTTGCATCGCCAATGATGAAAGTCAGGTTGTAGAATTGTTTGGGGACTGTCCTTACTGTCTGTGCAATGCCTGTTTCCCTTCCTCCTATTAATTCAATAGCTGCATTTCCTGAAGGTACTAAGAAATGCTTCGAGTCGATGTATTTTGCTGGTTTTGCAAACTGAACCATCCATCCCGGGATTGGGGAGTACTTGTCTTGTTTCAGAGGCAGGACGAGCACCCCTGTCGAGAAGTTCTTGAATACGTGCGGACCAGCTTCAAATCCACCATTTTTCACCAAGTTACCTGCATACATGACCAGGAAAAAGGTATTGCATTGCATCAGGATCTGATTTTTAAAGTTATTAAATATGCACCATTCTGCTGAAAGAATTTTCGGCGTTTGCACAAATCGCCTTTTTTGAGGCCACCTGTCTACCTTTTAAAGTAAGGATAAGGTCTGCGTACACTCTACTCTCCCCAGATCTCACTCGTGGGATTACGCTAGATATGTTGTTGTTGCTTCTTTTGAGGCCACTGTTTAAACTTTGTCCCCAATAGCTTACTGGGCTGAATTTGTCTGCTGAAAGGAAAATTCATCCAACTACGTTTGAAGGCGAAATTTAGCCCACTGGACTAAGGGGAACATACTTTAAAGAGTAGTCTCAGAAAAGGCCAACAACAACACCAAACCTTACCCCTACCTTGAGAAGGTAGAGAGGCTGAATCCGATAGACCCTCGGCACAAAAGAGATGAAAAAGACGACACTAGCAATAAGCAGGAACAACAACAAGAAAATACAATAATCGAGGCTAATGAATCAACTAATAGAGATAGAAATCTAAGCATATGAAAATTCAAGACTAATACGAATACTCCGGGAATGAGAAAGCAAAACACTAAACTACCTACTAACCTTTTATCCTAATCCTCGACCTCCACACTCATCCTCGGTGAGCAGCTGCACCAGATTGTCCTACCTAACCACCTCACCTTCTTAGGGCTACCTCTACCCCTCTACGACCAACCTCTCGTACCTCTTTACAAGGGCATCCACACATCTCCTCTTTACATGCCTGAACCATCTCTAGGGAGACCTCTCTCAGAAAAGGTCATATGGTACAAATTATCAATGTATTGTAGGCTTACCTTTAGTATATGTAGCCATAGGCAATTCCTTGATTGCAATATGGTCTAGAAGTGGTCCACAAGCTGGATCTTCTTGCATACCAGGATTATGAAATTTGACCTCAACATAATTAGATGTTGTTTTGAAAGCCCAAGCATAAGTGTCACCACCATCAGCACTGTACAATGTCTGAATAGGAAGATCACTAGACGCGTCTCCAGCCGAGACGGTAAGGACCTCATTTTGAGCACAAGTCCTAGTGGCTCCAAATGTGAGTGAATATATAGTGTTTGGCTTCACCTCCACATACTGAGAGATGGAAGCCTCATTCCCAAGTCGGATCGCGTGGGCCCCACGAGGTATCGGGAAGTAGAAACCCCCTTCCTGGGGCCCACCTGATACCCACTCCACTACACCACTGATTTCCCATTCAGGCAAGGAGTATTTGCCAATGATCACTGTTTTCTTTAGTTCTGATGGCTTTGGCCCTTCTTCGAAATCGCCATTTTCCAGTAGACCTGTCATTATCACACCACAGTTTATAGTACATTTGACATAACATTCAAACAAATCTGAGTATTTGCCAATCAAATCAATACATACAAATATAAAAATGCTCAAATTATCTTATCAAGCTAAAGTCCAAAAGTTGGCTACAACCTCAACTTGGTTGATTTGCTACTCCAAAGTTCCAAGTGTAGTCTACATAAGTAGCGGATCCAGGATTTTCACTAAGACAGTTCGAAAAATAAAAATGTAGCATACTGGATTTGAACTCCCTAATCTACTAGTCAACCTCTAGTTTTGTGTTCCGAAGATTCCAAACCTAAATATAACCATAAAAAAAATTTGAAAAATTACTTCTATATACAATGTAATTTTTTGCCGAGCGGTTCCAGATCCATAAAAACTTAAGCACTACTTATCTTTATAGCAGCTAAAAGAAGTAGAACTTACCATCAAGATATGGAACAATTGGAGCAGTTGCAGCAGAAGCTAAGCTGATGTACAAAGAGAAAATGAGTACAAAAGAAAGAGAGAAAATGGAAGAAGCCATTTTAGTTCAAAAAATCTAGATGAAAAGAAAGAAATTTAAACTAGATTTGAAGAGAAAAAGGCAGGAATATGTCCTATTTAAAGAATAAAAAAGTAAAACGGTATAAAATTTACTCGCTCCGTCTCAATTTAACTGTCTTACTTCATTTTTCGTTTGTCCCAAAAAAAAAATTAGTCTTTTGTTATATTTAGTAAGTTTCCCAACTCCAACATTATACATCGTAAGTTTAAGACCACAAGATTTAAAGGACTACATACTCCCTCCGTCCCATTTTATGTGGCACCATTTTCTTTTTGATCAGTCCCAAAAAGAATGTCACATTTCCTTATATGGTAAGTATTTAAAGGTACAATTCCTCTTTTAATCTTGTTGGTCCCACTTAATATTAAAGATAATATTCCAATACATTTATGAGGAGAGAGAAAAGTGAATCTACTTTTTAGAGGGTAATTTGGTAAACATTTCAAAGTCTTCATTTATTTATTAAACTCCGTGTCCGGACAAATGTTGCCACATAAAATGGGACGGAGGGAGTACATGTTTCATTTAAAACCATGAGATTTATAAGTTTTATTTTATTTTTTGAACTTCGTGTCAAGTTAAAACCAGGCAAACGAATTGAAACTAAGGGAATAGTTAGGATAAGATTAAAAAAAAAGATATTTATAGACATTGCATGGTACTACCACTTAATATGCCATGAAATGTGTCAGGTTGTCTCATTTTTACCCTTTATTTTATTGCAAAAACCTGACACTCATTTATTAATAATTGAGTTTATATTGTCTGTACTGGTAGTTTATTATTACTTTATTACTCTATCATTTTAGCTTGAATTATTTCATTTCAAATCAAATTTAAAATGAAATATAAGAAGATACTATAGTAACTTAAATTGCACCGACCTGTTGCACCTGTGTTGGATCCTTAAAAAAAGCACGACTTTTGAAGGATCTGACACGCACCCGACTCGATGAACATGACTTATACTTAAACTATACACTGTCAGGTACATGTAACTTCAATTCTTAAACAAGTTTAATTCAAGCCAAGAACATTGCTTACCTAAAGTCTTCATTGGTTACCATAATTTCCTCTGTTTCACTTGAAATTAGTTGACATTGTAGAATTCAGTGAAGTTTCCTTTTGTTTATTCTTGTACTCCCTCCTTTTCATCTAATAGTCTGATTTTAACTTGACACGAAATTTAAGAAAAGTTAAGAAGAGTTCTGACTCTCGTGATTTTAAACTAAAAGGATATGTAGAATGTACTAAAATGCCCTTTAATCGTGTGGTCTTAAATATGTCATGTGGAAAGTTGAAATTAAAGAATTGCCGAAAAAAGAAACTCTTCAAAATGGACTAAAAAGGAAAATAAGAAATTTTGCTATTCTAGGTGCTTTTCGGATGTGATTTGAAATGCCAATGCCTTAAAGTTGATCAATAAACACAACAACAACATACCAGTGTAAATCCACGAGTGGGAATCTGAGGAGGGTAGGATGTATGCAGACGTTACCCCTATCTTAAAGTCGATCAATGATCAACAAAATGGATTTTGTCCCAACTGCTAACTGCTAAGTAGATGTAATGAAATAACTCTTAACCAAACAAGTTCATCAGTACCATGATTCAAGATTTAACTTGTTGAATGATCAGGAAAGTTGATGCTATCGTCGAGTTTGGAATCAAGATAATACATTTCTACAACGAAACAAGAGAGTGCTTTTACACTTTTATTGGATATATCGTTCGTGTTTGAGTGAAAAACTAAGAGAAAAATCTATTTCCTGTTAAAACTTGTCTTGATATTGACCTGTCCTGAGTATGATCATCACTTCATTCTGTTTATTTACGGAGATGAACGAGACTAACATCATCAATGACAGGTCCACACATGTGTCCAAAATCGTGTATCTTCGTGTGATAGTATGGATTGTAGAAAGCTATTGTTGTTCTAATTGAATCAGCCTGGAACTTGAAGCTTGCAGTCTTGGACCATCCTTTTCCATTCGATACGAATGAAACTTGTGTACTAGCCTTTCCAGCAAATGCTTGAACTGTCATTGTTCCGTGGCAATTGTTCTGTGCATCGCCTATGGTGAAAGTCAGGTTGTACAACTGTTTTGGGATTGTACGTACCGTCTGTGCAATGCCTGTTTCCCTTCCTCCTATTAATTCAACAGCTGCATTTCCTGAAGGCACGAAGAAATGCTTCGAGTCTATGTATTTTGATGGTTTTGCAAACTGAACCATCCATCCTGGAATTGGTGAGTACTTGTCCTGTTTCAAAGGCAGGACGAGTACCCCTGTCGAAAAGTTCTTGAATACATGAGGACCTAGTTCAAATCCACCATTTTTCACCAAGTTACCTGCATATGTTCCATCAACAAGGTATTTCTATAAGGATCTCATTTCAAGTATGCAGTAACAACAACAACAATGATATACACAGTGTAATCCCACAACTGGGGTCTGGTGAGGGTAGAGGGTATATAGACCTTACCCCTACCTCGTAGAGATAAAGAGGTTGTTTCTGATAGACCTTCGGCTTAAAACAAAGCACTTCCATGAAGTTTGAAAAGGAGAATACAGAAATGATATATAGTAGTAACAAATGTTGTCTCCGTTAGTCCATTTGGGCTAAATTTGTCTACGGAAAGGGAAGTTCATCCGACAACTTTTAAAGACAAAATTTAACCCAATGGACTGTAACGGGGACTGATATTGAAGAGTTTTTGCCTTAGAAAAGGTCATACAACATCATCATACCCCGTGTAATCTCACAAGTGGGGTCTGGGGAAGGTGGTGTGTACGCAGTCTTACGATCATACAATATTGTAGGATTGAAATTTACCTTTAGTATATGTTGCCACAAGCATTTCCTTGATTGCAACATGATCTATAAGTGGTCCACATGTTGGATCTTCTTGAGTACCAGGATTGTGAAATGTGACCTTAACAAGATCAGATGTTGATTTGAAACCCCAAGCATAAGTGTCACCACCATCAGCACTGTACAATGTTTGAATGTTAAGATCACTAGACATGCCTCCCGCGGAGACGGTAAGGACCTCATCTTGAGCACAAGTCCTAGTGGCTCCAAATGTGAGTGAATATGTTGTGTTTGGTTTCACCTTCACATATTGAGAGATGGAAGCCTCATTCCCAAGTCGGACTGCGTGGGCCCCACGAGGGATCGGGAAGTAGAATCCGCCTTCCTGGGGCCCACCGGACACCCACTCCACTATGTTATTGATTTCCCATTTGGGCAAGGAGTGTTTGCCTATGATCACTGTTTTATTCATGTTTGATGGTTTTGGCCCTTGTTCAAAGTTTCCATTTTCTAGTAGATCTGTGAAATGTTAGAAAGGGATTAATTATATACGACAACATATCCAGTATAATTCGACAAGTAGAGTCTCGAAGGGTGTTGTGTACATAGACCTAACCCCTACCTCATGCGGGTAGAGAGGTTGTTTCCGATAGCTCAGTCAAATCCATGCATACAATGCAAAATTACTCAAATGTAAAATTATTGGGCTGAGGTGTAAAAGTTGGCTACAACATCAACTTGGTCAACTTGTTACTCTTCTAGACTTATGTGGCTTGAACTCTTCAAAAAATCTCATCGGATACTTGTCAGATTCTTTAAAAGTAATGCATGTTTTATAGGATCAAATATTGGTGCGACAACATTTTTGGAAAGTCCGGGCAACATATCTATCAGAGCAATGATGAAATATAAATTTTATTAAGGATACTCAATATTTAATGAATATATGTATATAAAATTATATTTAACCTATATACACTATAATTTTCGGGCGAACGATATTCAGCTCTGCCCCTTTCTACAGTACCAAAAGGACTCTAAATACTAATAACATCCTCATTACACATTAAAAGAACTTTTCTAAACACTACTAATCTTTATGGTAGCTAGATTTGATATGTTGTTCGAACTATTGAAAAAATCATTGAATGGGTCTATCAAAACCTCAAAAACATAGTGCATTTTAAGAGAATTTGATATAAGTGCATTAATATTTTTGAAGAGTCAATCCGATGTAACATCACAAGAAAGTAAATAAGAAAAACCATATAAAGGTAGAACTTACCATCAAGATATGGAACAGTATTAGCATAAGCAAAGCTATTGTATAAAGAGAAAATTAATATAAAAGAAAGTGAAAAGAAGGAAGCCATTTTTGTTCAAAAACTTAGTGAAAAAAAAGAAGATGAAAATCTCAATTAGATTGAAGAGAAAAAAATCAAGAATATGGTCCTATTTAAAGAGTAATGAATTTTTTTAAAAAAATATAAAATTAATTAAATATAAGATTAATTTTTAAAAAAAGAAAAAAAATGTATTGCCATTACATTGTGCCACTAAATTAGCCGTGATATATGTTAGGTTGTCTCATTTTTTTCTCTTTATTTAATTGAAAAACAAAAGAATGTAATTATTATATCCGGATCAATTTACATGCATCTCGCATCTCATCAGCATAGATACCGAGTACTCATCTACACCAACAATGTATATACTAATATTAATTACACCATCAAGTTAAATTGATCTACAACAATAAAATAACAATACACTATGCTTAGTTACCCGAATTTTTATTACAATATGTTGATATGAAGATTGGGATCTCTTCAGGCTTAATTAAATACTTAAGGTTTGAATCTGAAAATAAAAAACACTCTTGATAAGGTGTGTTTTACCATCTTAATTGTCTACTAAACTTGATGAAAATTTAAATTAGTCTAATTAATAAATTTCAAATATTAGATGATTAAAAAACACTTTAAATTCTTAAACAAGTCAAATATCAAGAACGTGGCTTACCTAAAAGGCTTCATTGATTTCCTTAATTTGCTCTATATCAATTAGTTGAAAATTTATAGATTTCAATGAAGCTTCCTTGTTGTTTATTTTTGTATTCTGTCTCATATTATCTGTCGGGATTTTTATAAATAATTATCTCAAATTACTTATTGAAGTTTAAGATAAAATTAATTATTATTTTTCTAATTTATCCTTTATAGTAATTGTTCTTAAAGATTGAGATTATATTTTAAGACATAAATAAAAATAAAATTATCAATAAAAAACTCTTAATTAATATCTTTTTAATAATTATATAAAAAAAAATATGATAAATAATTTGAGGTCAATAAAGTATTTCACATGAGATTTAATTTAAGCCTTTGACTTTAATCCAATGAATGTGTACAGACAAGTACAAACTGACTTTTCACTAATCATCAATGTTTCATTAATTGATGGAACATGTTTTTTTAAAAAAAATTAAATACCATTTGAATTTTAATAATTACTATGATAAATATAAGTTGGTGTTCCTTTAAGCTATGGTTCATATATATGATTTGCATGTGAACTGAGCATTTGAAATGTATTTTTGCTTATCATATGAAATTGCTTAATTTTGTCTTTCTTTATACGGTACGTTTCGTATTTTTATCATTAAGAAATATTTTTACTACAAAATTATGGTTATAGGGAAAGAAGCAGCACACGAAGCGGATCTATAATATAATTTATGGTTTCACGTGAATTAGTAATTTTTTTCTCTCAAATCTATATATGTATTAAGAAAATCTATTTATAAGTATTTGAATATGAGAGCTTGCTTGCCATTGCTATTGGGAGGTTAAAAATATTATATATATTTTTTGAAAAAATACTTTTTAAATAAAATAAAATAAATTGTTCGGCAAATTCTTAAAACTGTTTTTAAATGGAAGGAGAAGCAGTTTTTCTGATATTGGGAAGAAGCTAAATATTTCTGCTTCATAAAAAAAGCAGAAGGAAAATATTATATTTTTAAGACTAAAATATCCCTTTCATATATATATATACATATTTAATACCAATATATCTCTTATTAATTAATTAGCATATCTAATACGTTTGGTTAAGTTTCATTAAAAAATTATTTATATTTTATATTTTTATATAATTTTATTATTGTTTTATGTTTATATATTATTATTTATATTTTAGATTTTTATATTATTGTATGTTTTATTTTACAAAATTAGAAATAAAGGTAACAACAATGTTTTGTAGGATTAAAAATATGAAAGAGTTTATTTATTTTTGTGGTGAATTTTTTGTATATAGTGATTTAATTTGTGGAATGATTTTTGAATTTATTTTTTCAGATATTTTTAATTATATTTAAGTCATCATGTTAATATTATATTAATACTTAATTTATTTATGTATAATATTAATTAAAATTTTGAATATGTATATTTTAATTTAATTAAAAAACTTCTAACAGACATTTAAAACAATTTATCTCTATAAAATAATCTTAATATTAAAATTACATTGATACTTATCATTTTTCGTTATTTCACTCTCAAAAGCTTTTTTTAAAAAAGATTAACCAAACACAATTTACTTATCAAATCCTGAATTCTTAAATGTTACAAATAATTTTTTTACCGGAAAACAAACAAAGAAAAAAATAAGTGAAAACATTAATTATCCTCAAATTCAATATTATCTCGCAGTTCCTATTTGTTCTTGAATTGAATACAGTTTTTATTTTGTTTCTACATTTTTTATATGGCTTTGCGTCCGATTAATTAGGTCAGGAAATATCAGATATCGAATAAAAATTATTCAAACTCGAAGTTACATTAAATAATTATATATAGATGACCTATGTTTACACTTTATATATAGTTCTTTAACAATTAGCACTTAACTATGCTTAATAACTATGTATCCTTTACTTAACTATAGTAAATTTATACGATTTGGTATTAATTAGATAGAAGTGTACATGGATTGAGTTGGTTCAAGTTTTTTGCATATAAAACTAAATCATTTATGTCGGATTTCTAAATCTATAAACTAAATCAAATTAATATAATTTGTTTTCTTGAACCTCTAATTTTTTCAGATTTTTCGGATTCTCTAGTTTTTTGGGTTTTTCGTAAATTATTCATACAAACATATAATTAATTTTTGTTTCAGATATTTATTTAGTTTTACCAAAATATAATTACCTAAGGTGTTTCTTAAGAAAATAACACCAAACATGATATGAGGGTGACACTAATTATATTCAACAAAAATAATAATGAAATCACAATAAACAAATATTACAAACAACTAAGTCCAAATGAAAATTATCATAATTTTAAAGTACTTAGGACCCGTTTGTCCCCAAGAATACTTTGGAAAAACATGAGGAAAACTTGTTTGGTCATATAACTTGACAAATATATTTGCCAAGTATGAAGTATCCCAAGTTTTCAAGTACTAGAAAAATCTAGTATTTGGGTCAAGTTCTAATATTTGAGAATTTTAAAAAATTCAAAAATTACCCCTAACTTTTTTATTTTATAAAAAATATTCATTATTTATTAATTCCAACTTTTTGTTATTACCTCCTCCGAAAAAAGTTTGAGTTCTAATTTGAGTGACAAAATTGAGAAAAAAGAACAATTTGTGTTTAATAAGTTATCATTATAACCGAATTAATTAGTGACAAGTTTGAGTATGAAATTAATGTATTGTCTTGCCTATGTTGTTATTTTGTTATTGTTGATTGTTATCAATGTCTACTATAAGGTTATTTTTTAACGAAACATATTCATTATAAAATGATGATACAAATTTATGTGTATTTTAATAATTTTTAGAACTTATGGGTATAGATCATATTTTTTGAAATAGTCCAATATTCTTGAAAAAACTTGGGGCCAAACACATGGTGTAATTTCACCAAAAACTTGGCCTAAATATTTTTGTCAAGAATATTTGGGAACTTGGGGCCAAACGCTAGCTTAATCATGCCAAAATAAGTCTAATGAGTATTAATAATCTGACAAAACATTAAAGAAAACTAAATTAGGTTATGTATTTTAATTATCTAAACAAATATATAACTAAAGAACAAATATTCAACATTATTGTCATTCTTAGTATTAAGTTACTCTTTTTGTTAGCAGTAGTATTGATTTGATTTTGATTTTGATTTAAACTTTGTTAGAGTTACTAATATTTATGAAATATAAACTTTATTGGACTATTCAAAATTCTAAGTCAAACTTGAAATAATATGTTAAAAAATAGAAATTATGAAAAAAAATAAAAAAAAATTATAACTTATATCAAAATAATACTTTTATGTATAAAATAAATTTTAAAAACTATATATATATAATGTTTGGTTGGTTTGGTCTTGGGTTGACTTTTTAAAGTTAAAACCAAACCAACTCAATATAATCGATTTTTTCTTCGATACCAAACCAAGTTAAACCAAATCACTAATCAAGTTTTTTTTTTCTCAATTTGACTCAATTTACGAATTGATGTGATTTCTAATTCGATTTTGTTCACCCTAAAACTAAATAAACATTAACCTCTTTAGAATATTAATGCAATCCAGCTGGATAATCCTATTTGCTATCTACTAGCTAATTTTGCCGTTGTACAAATTAATAGCCTAATCCTATTTGGATAATAAAAGGTATCTTTATATTTATTTCTTATACATGACAACATACGTAAAAATAATAATCATAAATTAGAAATTATACTAAAAATTCTAAACCTAAGTTTCAGCTCGTGCATCAAGTATTCTATGTTAGCAAAGTCGACAAACTTCAAGGTATGTAATGTAGACAATTGCTTACCTTAATACAAGTATTAGAGATTATCTTCATAGATCATATCAAACTGGTGACATATAACAACTCACACGAAAAAATACATATAAATATAATATTATAATTAATACGTCCTTTATCCTTCTTCCTTATTATAATTCTAAAATTATTAGTAGTAGTACGTGTTTTAAGATCATTAGGAATTAATTTTTTTTTAATTTTTTTTTGCAGATATATGGAGGAGTTTAATTCAATTCCATTAGGTTATAGATTTTTACCAAAAGATGATGAGCTCATTGAGCATTATTTGATGAAGAAAATCAATGGTGAAAAATTACCAAAAAATAATGATTTTCAAGAAATATGTATCAATAGTTATCATCCTCAAGAATATTGCAGTAAGTCGTTTTTTTAAAAAAAAACTTTTTATTAATTCGCAAACATTCTTTACTAGAATCCATTTTTTTTTTATATTCAAAACTTGAATTTGAAACTTTGATTAAGAATAAAGAGATTTTATTTGTCTCATCCTACCATAATCTTTGGTAGTAATTAGTCCTTTAATTTGTCTTATATCTCTTCTTCTTTTTTCGTTCGATGTTTTTTTTAAAAAAATAATAATTTATCATCTGGTGATTAATGCTTATATTTTTGTGTTGTAGGATCCTATTCATTCCATCATAATCACTGATCGAGTTCAATTTTATTTTTTGTTTGATTTTACGTATATTGACGTTAAGTAGAAAGAACTTTTCTCTATTTTCTTTTTGTTTAATTATAGGTATTTAAGTAGAAGAATTTTTTTCTCTCTTTTTATTTTTTGTTTAACTATATCTATATTAACATTAAGTAGGAAGATTTTTTCTCTTTTATTTTATTTATTTTGGTTAGGGAAAAAGGACAAATATACCCCCCAGAACTGTCGTAAATGGTATGCAGATACCCTCCGTCATACTTTTGGGACATTGGTGCCTTGCCGTAAAAAAACTAGAGCATATATGTCCTTCACCCTAACGGAAGACTAAGTAGGGACACGTGGCACAATCTTATTCGTCGATCCGATATTTAATAAATGTCAGGTCGATGGATAAGATTATGACATGTGTATGTCCATTGGTATAAATGGTATATATGCTCTAGTTTTTGGACAGCAGGGGCACCAATGTCCCAAAAATATGACGGCATACCATTTACGATAGTTCGGGGTATATTTGTCCTTTTTCCCTTTTGGTTATTACAAAGAAAGTCATCATGCATCCAAAGATGAGAAACTCACGGATTATTTTTAGAAAAAAAGATAAAAATTTATTCGCACTTGATATTTAATTATATGATAAGTCGATATGATTTGATATAAGCATATTATGTGAGCAATTAGTTTTTATCTGAAAAAATATTACTATGATTACACGCGTAAGTTAATATATTTTTACCTAGAAGAAAATTATTGTGTCGAAACCCTAAATCTATTATTTGGAGGAGTAATTGGAGTTCTATAGTTACATGTTGTAGAAGAAAACTCTATATTTTTATTAATAAATTCAAGTAATATATATGTATGTGAAACTCAAAGTCACTTGGGACCTTTGCTTGATATGATATCTGATTTAGTTAAGTATATTGTGATATCGATATTATATTATCTTGTCTTTATTTGTGGTTGAGGGTTAATTATTGTAAACAGTCTGATCTCTACCTTCACAAGGTAGGGTAAGATCTGCATACACACCACATTACTCTCTATATTCCACTTGTGAAATTACATTGAATATATTATTGTCGTTATTTGTAAATATTATCTCGTCTAAAAGCTAAGACACTGAATTAATAAATCATATATCTTTATGTTCTTTTATAAATAAGTTTTTACAATTACGTAAATCGTTTTTTCACATTCTTTTCGTATGAGGTTCATGTACATGCAATTTGTGTCTAGTCTGATACCTTGGTGATTATATGTGTAATATATATTATCTCATATAAAATGTGATTTATTTGTTAAACGAAGTTTTACACTTTTATTTACTTAATTATATCTTCATCAGCGACGGAAAACAAACACAAAAGAGGGGACAATTGGTATTTCTTCACAAGAAGGGAAAGAAAGTACAAAAGAGGAGGTAGACCAAATAGACAAGTGGGAGGCAGCAAAGGCTTTTGGAAAGCTACTGGTAATGATGTAGAAATAAAGAAAAATGATCAAATTATTGGGTACAAAAAGACACTTGATTACCAAGAAGAAAAAGGAATTAAATCTAAGTGGAAAATGCATGAATTTCGTATTGATAAAAAAGGTTCTCCACATGAGGTTAGTAATTTTTCATAATTTTTTTTATATATTGTTATTTAGTTTTGAAATTACACTGAATATGTTGTTGTTGTCGTCATCGTTATAATATAGTAATAGTATATATATATGCTCTTATTTAGTTTTGAAATTATAGTGAGTATATTGTTGTTGTTGTTGTCGTTATTATAGTGTAGTAGTAGTAGTATATATATATATATATATGTGTGTGTGTGTGTGTGTGTGTGTGTTCTTATTTAGTTTTAAAATTATACTAAATATATTGTTGTTGTTGTTGTTGTAGTATATATATGTTCTTATAAGTTTTGAAATTACACTGAATATGTTGTTATAGTGTATGCATGTTCTTATTTGACTGTGAAATTATATTGAATATGTTGTTGTTGTTGTTACAATAGTAATAGTAGTATATATGTTCTTAATTAGTTTTGAAATTATGCTGATCAAATATGTTACTGTAGTGTATATATGTTCTTATTTGACTGTAAAATTATAGTAGTAGTATATATGTTCTTATTTAGTTTTGAAATTATACCGATCAAATATGTTGTTATATGTTCTTATTTAGTTTTAAAAATACATTGAATATGTTATTATTATTAAATCTTCTTATTGTAGTTTTTTTTATAACATTCCTCAGTGTTTTTCTAATAGAAAGAATTATTGTTATTATTATTATTATTATTATTATTATTATTATTATTTGCATTTAACCACTTAAAATGTGTGTAGATGGACAAAAGTGTATTGTGCGAGATCTATATCAACAAAAGGACCAATAATAACGATGAGGATATTATTCAAGCTACGAGCGATAATATTTTTAACAATATTATTCAAGCTACGAGCTATAATATTGACGAAGTTAAGTATGTCAATGGCTATGAAAATATAATTGATCATGACGATTCGATTCATGAAGAAAAATTGGAGCATGGACAAAATTTTGAAGGTATCAACAACAATTTGGAGTTTTATGATGATCATCAATTTGTCCAAGAAATTACTACTCCAAATTTAATTTCATCATCAAGTAATCATGTTGATGATAATGTTTATCATTATAAGGGTTTTGATGAGCTTGGTGTGGTGGTACAACCCTATGTAGATAATGTTAGTGACAAAAATAATATTATTCAAGCTAATATTGATGAGGTTAAGAATGTCAATGGCAATGACAATAATGTTTATGATTTTAAGGGTTTTGATGAGCTTAGTGTAGTGGTACAACGTTATGTACAAATGAAAAAATGAAAAGACTAGCAAAATAATGTTTTATTTATTTATTTATTTATTTGCATCTGAAAATTTTAAGAATTATTGAAAAGTAAAAGCATTAATCATGTTTCGGTATCTACTGTTTAACTTTGAAGCGTGTGAATTGTGATCATCTTATCTAAAAGTGTAAATTGTTTGTATTATGTTCTTTTGTCGTTTCTTCTGTGTAAATAAGGAGGAGGAGACGAGGAGGGGGAGGAGGATATCTTTTGTTCTATTAAGTTGTGACTATTTTTCTATGAGTTTACGTTTTGCGCACCTTTAGTATAAAGTATTTTTTTATGCTATCAAATCATCTAAATCTTAAAATGTGTGATTCGAAATCTTAAAAAATGGTTTTACAGCTTATTGTTGATGGGCCTAAAGATGGTAGTATATCTGACAGACAATTACTTATTGGCCCAAACTGTTGATTTGGGCTCATATCTATATTGTGCTTAAATGGGCCTTTAGCCCAAAAACTCAAGTATGCTCTTCAGGTACTTGTGTACTATTTTCTAGTTTTAATTTATATGATAATATGATTGACACGATCAACTCAATATTTTGAAACTAAAAATTTGAATATTCAAAAGTTTTATGAAAAGTACTAAGTCGCAATTCTTCTCATGTCAATATGATTAAAAAAAAATTAAAATATTGACTAAAATTTATATAATTTGAATCTTTAAAAGATAAAAGTGTCACATTTTTTAAACAGGGGGAGTATTTTAAAAAAAATGTTTTTCCTTTTCCTTTTTGTGCATTTATTGAAGCATTTTACTAGTAAATCTATTCTTTATTTAGAAATAAAACTATGCTTTAAAGTTTACTCTTTATTTAGAAATATATTTTTTCGTATATTTTTTTATATGCTTTATTTGAGCCGATTTTTTTTAGAAAAACTCTCTCTATCTTCGTAAATTAAGAATAAAATATGTGTATACTTTATCCCTCTCCAGACTCCACCTTGTGAAACTATATTGAATATTTTTATTAGTATTGACTTATTGTTCTCTTTATTTAGAAATAAAACTACACTTTACAAATTCTTAATGCACTTAGAAAAAGTGGAAAAATTTCAACTATGTCATTCTATCACAATGATAAAAATTGACAAATACAAAAAATTGATTGAAGAAAAGAGTAGAAAGCCAAATAAAACATAGAGAAAAAAAGTTAGATTTTTTTCCCTTAACCTTTTTGGGTTTATTTTTTGGGGTGGGGACCCTAGTTTTTTTCCTATATAGTAAGACAGTGCATGATATAAGGGTATATAAGGGTCATGATGTATGTCTAATAAAGAGAGTTCAAATCTCAATCAATATTTGATCCCATAGTCAAAAATCCCATTTTGCTTTATGAGTAAACTTTTTGAATAGTTATGTCTTTTTCTTGTGTGGGGGGCTAGGGGTGGAGGGGAAGTTTGTTTTTAGGAATACTCTTGAAGAAAAATAGGGAAGAGATCATTTGAGACCTGATCTAGTCGTCAATGAAATAATTAAATATAACAAAAGTAAGGATTAGATTTTTTTACGAATAACGACAATAATTACTAGAGTTCAATTCTAAATAAGTTGGGATCAGCAATAAGACAAGAATAAATTGAGATTGACAATATGAATCTTCATTATATAAAGTACTGATTTTCTCGAAGGAAAAAAGGTAAAAGAGCAAATAACACTAAAAAGGAAAGGGCTAGTATGAATTTTTGATAATGTACTCTCACTAATCCATTGTTAAATAAAGTTAGAAATAAATTTTTGTTGTTTAGCTATAGAAGTAATTGTCCGTTACTAATTTATATATATTTTTGTAGTATTATAAGGATATGATCTAGCAATCAATATAATAGGTAAATAAGAAAGCTATGGATCAAATCTAATGAAAGATGTAAATAATGCATTAAGTAAATTCTTTGTATTTATCTAAGCTTAGATAGAAGATAACTAATATTAGGTGAGATAATTGAAGTAGATATAAACTTATCCAAACACCATTATCAAAATATGTATAAATTGACACGAACACCATCATTTTTATTAATAAATATAGTTTATAGAGAAGCAAAAGTAGCCACTCTATACCATGACTACTACACATGCTTATTAGTGGGAAGAAATGAGAGTGGAGTCATGTCTTTGGTAGTAGCATCTAGGTAATTAATTGAGTTTTCATATCAATGTTAATTTCTTGTCCCCCCCAGCCACCCCCCAATTACTCATAAATTCTAATTTCAATATTCGTGATATTTGATTAAGTACGTTCAATTAATAATGAAAGAGATGCTAGTGATAGAGCAAGAAGTGGATTGGAGGGAATAAAATGAGTTAGGACTTAAGGAGCGGTGAGATAACATACCACGTGATGTTCATCTCATGAAAAAGTTACGTGAAATTGGAAATCCACCAACTATTGGACAATCCAACAAAGAAGGGGTATATTTATGTCATTTATGTCGCGTTGAGGTATTTTTATCATTTTCTCTTTACCTAATTATAAAACTAATTATATATATATATATATATATAAATCTAATGGATAATAAAATGGAGCAAATTTTTAAAATTGTATAACCGTAAATTTGACTCTTTTACCCCTACAAAATGCGGAGATGAATTGACATACTCATTGAATTCATAGGGTTGCATGAGTTCAAATTCATAATTTGGTATTATTTAATTACATCAATTTAATTATAAAAAATTATTCCATACACTAATATAATAATATATATAGCTTAGGAAACTTGTAAAATTGGATAAACTTATTAGTGTGCCTAATTAATGCTAATCTTTAACCCAACATGAGGGGCTAATTAATCAAAAGTTCCGGCGTTTAAAAAGTGAGTGATTGGTTTTTGTTTCCCATTCGGTGTTCGAATCCCACGTTATTATTAACTAGATATACATTTTTCCTTTCTAAATCATATATTACATTTATATAAGGAAAATATATAGGATATATTGTATTTAATCAATTAATAAATCCCAAAGAATATGTTTTTTTGTTTGATTTCCGCCTGTTGTTTGATATTTATATTAGAGTCCGCTTAAAATTTAAATTCACGCGGAAAAGATTTCACATTACCATATCAAACGCTTCTTAATATAAATCGACTCCGTACCTATGAGAACATCAAGAATATGTAACAAAAGTGATGAAATGATTAAAGTCATTTGATAATGATAAAAGAGATATCATCATTGTCAATGCAAATGCAAAAGTGCCAATTCAATGATTCCTGCAATTTTTCTGCAAAATGTATGTCCAATATATATATATATATAAACTCTATATTTGTTGACTACAAATATTATTACTTTATAATTTAACCAACAAGCACAATTCAAATATAAATGTTTATAATAAAATAAGAAAAGAAAAAAAAAAGAAAAAGAAAGATGATTAGTATTTTTATATCCAAAGGTTTCAGATTTAATTTTCAATGTAAAGTTATCTTCGATGAAGAGCGTTGTACCGCCAAATGTGGAATTTCTGGTGAAAATAGAATTAGTCGGCTCCAAAATAAATATTAAAAATGAATTATTATTTTTTAATGAAAAAGTTATTTTCCAAATTTAATAACATTTTTTTCATTATGAGACAAGAAAAGAAGAAAAGAGAGGCTCTCTAATATCAATGAATACAATGATGTTGTCTTTGCCTTTTTCACCTATAGAGGTAGAATTATTTTATATTAAATATAATTTATTTTTTGTCACCTTATTTATGTACATTTTCTCTTTATAAGACGGTGTTTATTTTTTATTTTTTTATTTTAATTTTATGACTTTTTGTTTTTTGGGGTGAGAGGCCCCTACTATTATTAGAGACATTTTCACATTATTGTGTGTCCCACAAACCCTTTTTTTCCTAATTTGTAGGTCCATTATGCACATTGTGAAATAATTCAATTCACCTTCGAATTCAAATGTGTGCATTCAATCATAACTGTACAAAATGTTTGTAATCAAACGCAGAGTGACAAGTAATAATTTATTTTTAATCAATGGTCTCAAAAAATAAAGTTAATCTTGATAAAAGCGTTTTATCTTTCAAAGTGATGTTTCTATGTAAATTTAAACTAGTAAAAAAAATCACAAATAATTATTTTTCAGTTATGTAATTGAAAAATAATCTCTTGAAGTTTTAAAGTTCACAAGTGAAATTTTAGGAATATATCAAAGGTCTCAGAAGAAAATGAAGTCATTTTTGGTAAGAAACGCTTTTTACCTTTTAAAGTGTGATTTTTTAACATAAATTTGAATTAGTTAAGTTGTCATAAATAATTATTTTCAGCTTTTGTGATTTAAAAAATAATCTTCAATCTTTCTAAAACTCATAAATGAAACTTAGAATAGCATTTTAAAGTTAAATTTATGAATTTTAAACTCGAAAATAATAACTTATTTTTCAAAAAAAAGAAACTAAAAAGAGCCACTGGATGCTCTTTATGCCCCACCCAAGACAAGCACCTAACCCTGCCCCCTACACGTTGGAAATATCAAATTTAATATTGTGTGGTTTGATGTAATTGATAAGAAGAGTTAATTTCTGCGTAATTAATTCCAATATAATTAGTATTCAAATCAAACGTCTTCGTTCCAATTTATACTACTAGTCTATAGGAATGTGCGAGTCCGTCTACGTGTGATTTCTCATTTGGTTTCTAAAACATGAGGTTACACGTTTGTTCCTTAACACTATTATAAAACTTTGATATATTTAAAAAATTAAGTTATGAAATAGCAAATTTTAAAATTAACAATATTAATTTTATATTTGTATTTTATTCATTAAATAAATTACATAAAAGTGGGACATGATATTTTTCATGAAACAAAAAATATGTGAAGTCAATTATGACGATATAGTATCTAATGATCTAAATATGTCGATGAATTATTAGATTAAAAATTAATAAATTCATGTAAATGTCTCTAACGAAATTTTCAAATACATCATACGAACAAAATATCAAAAACGTAAAATGATAAGACTGAAATTTTATCATAGTAACAAAAATAATATGTACATCCATTCACTAAAATTGCACGCTAGCTCTAAATTTTATAATCCAAATGGGTTGACAACAAAGTAGTTAATTATATGACAACAGAAGAGTCATACACTTGATCTTGATAAAATGTAAGATCTCCAAAATGGTCAAAATACAAAGCACATATTATATTAAATATATGAATAAAGCCTTTTAATTCACATTGCTTCACACTAATGAAGACGATGATAATTCATTTTTGATTTATCATGTTTACAAATTAATAGCTTATAAATCGAATAACTAATATATAAAATTGGATTGAACATATCAATAATTAAGCAACCCTAATAAAAGTAGATGTTTTTGAAGGCTATTTTAAGAATAGAGGCAGAAAAAGACTCTTGGTTGATTTCAATACTTTGTTTTCTCATTTTAATATAAAACTTAAAATGATTTTTTATATGACTTATCCCAATAATCACAATAAACTATAACTAATTAATATATTCTTCAAGATTATAAGAATCAATACCCCATATAATTCTATAGTTTTACTTCTCATCATACATGATACAACATCAGATTTATATTATGAAAATATATAAAGTCTAATTAACTTGATAAAAATATATAACACTCACAATACCCTTCAATTGTTAAAACGTGTAGTGTGGTGATATTGTAATTAATAGAGGCTGCACATAAAACTAAAAACAAATAAATACCACCTTAATTGTTAAAAAACATGACTTTTGAGCTTCTTGAAACCAAATTAATAAAGAAATAAAGAAAATATAGTAGAAAAATATAAAGAGACATTCAGGGATCTTTTAAAATATTAAATAAATAATAGAAAATTAATAACAAAGATGTATAAAGCGACATTCATGATATTTTGAGAATAACTCCGGAAAATTAATAACAAAGATAATATTCTCAATAAGTATTACACGGAAAAGTAACTCCGGAAAATTGAAAAGACTACAATAAATTTAGTTTCTCAACTAAATAATTCATTCTAAAATATTTAATGTTCTAATAATATTTATTGTAATATAAGTTTATTTTTTAATAAATAAAATATTTATAGAAATAATTTTAGCTTGAGGGTAAAATGGTAATCCAACTTTGAATGTTGGAGCTTCCCACTTATAATAATATGATATGATATATGATATGGTGATGATTATAACATACTATTATCACATACTATTATAACATACTTTCCTCGTTCCTATTTATATATCGTCCTTATTAAAAATAGATATTCCTTAATACTTGTCATTTCACAAAATCAATACATAAATAACATTATTCTTTCTATTTTACCTTCAAGAGTTTTTAACCTTGAAAGTATGAATTTAGAGACTGTTTTACATTGATGTTGGGAGGCCAAAAACACTTATTTTGACGAAAAACACTTTCTCAAAAAAATTAAGGTGTTTGGCCAACATAAAACTGCATTTAATTGGAGGTAGAATCAGTTTTTCTGTTGCTGGGAAAAACAAAAAAAATTTGCTTCTTAAAAAAGGCAGAAGCAGAAATTTATATTTTCAAGACCAAATCATATATACATATTTACCAATATATTCCATATATTTATTTATTTATTGTGGTAAATTTCCATATGTATTGTTTTTTAATTTGCAGGAATGATTTTTTAAATTTATTTTGCTTGATTTTTTTTATTATATTAAAATTATTATGTTAATATTATATGAATATTTAATTTATTTATCTATATATAATATTTATTCAAAATTTAAATATGTACATATTAATTTAATATAAGTAAAATATTAATTCCAGACTTTATAATAGATATTTAAAATAATTTTCTCTATATAAAGTCTTAATATTAAATGTGCATTGATACTTATCTTTTTTCGTAATTTGACTTTCAAAAATGTTTTTTTAAAATGATTAGTCAAACACAATGTTTAACAAAAAAACTTTTCAAATGAATTAACCAAATACAAATTGCATTTTTTCAAAGCACTTTTCTAAAAAGTAATTTTAGAAAATTGCTTCTAAAAATAAGTTGTTTTTAGCAGCAATACCAAACATGCTCTTAATCAACATAGGAAAACTAAGTAATTATTCATGTTCATTAGTCAAATTAATTAATCAAAATAAATCAATTCATGTTTATTTATTGAAAATTTGACTTCAAGAGAACACTAAATAAGGATACAATGATAACTTACCTAGGCATGAAACCTATAGTAGTGACAACTAAATAAGAACAGAGGGAGTACTTTACTTTACTCTTTCGTTTCGTTTTACGTGAACATATTTGATTAGACACAAAATTTAAGACAAAAGAATATTTTATATTTATAGGTCATGACTCAAACTCATGATCTATAGATCACACAAACATAATTTTTACTAATTTATTCCTTAAAAAACTTTTTGGGAATTTTACAAACAAATGCAAACACTTTGAAAAAGAATTAATTGCAAGGGAAATATAAATAATTAATGCTTTCTTGATTTAATAAGGTGGACAACTAATACTCCCTCCGTCCACAATTGTTTGTCAGGGTAAGGTCATGCACACCCCTCAAGGAAAATTTAATACAAGGTGTAATTTGACTAATATAACCCTACTATACCAAGGATATCAAAAGTCCACATAACTTTTCAATTGAACTACACTATCATTAAGGGCAGAATTGGAAAAAAGTGACTAACTATTTCTTGATTGTTTAAATTGACAATTAATCTTGGACATCTATTTTTAGTATACCTGCCAAACAATTGTGGACGGAGGGAGTATTAAACAACTATATTTAGTAAGAAGATCAACTAATATGAAATGGAGGGATTACAATGATTATAATAATGATGTTGAATTTTATATAGTAATGCACAAAATACCTTACATTCATGTAGGATGTGAGCCACACTCTAAGGGGTCGTTTGGTAGAGTGTATAAGAGAAAATAATGCTTGCATTAGCTTAATGTATTATTAGTACCTTGTTTGGTATATTTTTCTAACATATGCATAACTAATGCTTATATTAGTAATACACTTTATTGTGTATTGAAGAGTGTATTACTAATACCATCTATTTCTATGCATTAGTAATGCAATGGGTTCTAATGCATGCATTAACATTATTAAAGACACAATTGCCCTCAAAAACTTATTTTACATCCTTTCAATTATATTTGTGGAGGGAATTTTTGTAAACAAATATTTTTTCTCAAAAAAAATTATGTAATGCATAATATTTTTAGTACACCAAGCCAAACATGCATAAAACAAATCTCATCATAACTAATGCAAACATAACTAATACAAGCATTACTAATACACTGTATTTTGCATTATTTTTATACACTACCAAACGACCCCTAAGAGATGTAAAGTAGACAACCTACCATCCTATCCTAATACAAACAATAGTAAGTGCTTTCACGGCTTATACTCATAGCTTATGAATTACATAAAAATAATTTTGCCATTACTTCGAAATTCCTCTTCAATTGTACCTAATTGAAACAAAATGTCCTTGTCCTAAATGGAAAAACAAAAAGCAAAAAATGTATAACCAGCTAAGGAAGCAGACCAACAGTTAATGTATACCTAAACAGTTTCATTGACGGATGAATTGTTCATTTCTAGTGACACTTGCTTGAATTTTGATATTTTTATTAATTACCCTCCAGAGTTGTGTTTGTGATAGAATGATTGAGATTTTTTCAATTCTTAATAACTAGAGGTTTAAATTTGAGACGTAACTAAGTACTTTTGAGTTAAAAGAAAAATATTTTAGTAGGAACTGTTTGCATTCCATATATAATGAATCTAATCATTGCGGATATGAGATCCTTGCATTCTTACTTAGACGTTTCAATTTGAGTATGAATGGAGAATCTCTTGATAGGGGTCGCTTTAACTCTAAAAATGAGTTTGCTCATCATGGGTTCGAAATCTTTTCATTCTGAATTAATTAGAGGTTTGAATTCGACTGGAAATTTAAAACTTTTGAGTTGAAATGGAGTATCTCTTGGAGAGAGCACTTTAACCACGTAATGAGCTTAGTGGCGGATACGTGATCCTTGCATTCTTGTTTGGAGGTTGGATCTTAATAAGCACAGGTTCCGTAGAATTTTCTTTCCCTCTCTTGAAGATGCTTTCGTCTTGTAATAGAAGTCAAACTCAACAATTCTAGCTACTGCTTATGCACTTTCGGTCCACCTAGATCGGATCCAAGATGAAACTAAGAACTTTTGTGCCAGAATTGGAGACTTTCTAATTCATAGAAAGCATTTTAACCTCATAATGAGTTTACATGTTGCAAATTTGAAATCTTGTTATTTTTAATTAGAGGTTTGAATTCAAACTGAAATAGAGAATTTCTTGGTAGGGTCGTAGGAAGAACTTTAACCGCATAATGAGTCTACTTGTGGCAAATTCCAGATCCTTTTGTTCTTAATTAGATGTTTGAATTCAAACACGGAGCCATGGACCTAGAACTTTCAAATTAGAATAGAGAATTTCTTGACAGAGAGTGCTTTAATTTCATAATGAGTCCACCATTGCAAATTCAAGATCCTTTCATTCTTATCTTAACTAGAGATTCAAATTTGAGCCGAAATTCAAAATTTTCAAGTTGAAAGTATTATTTTTTTTAAAAAGCAATTTAATTCTTTAACAATATGAATTCAAATTAGACAAACTACTGAACTTTAAATAGGGATATTTAAGAGAAGATTTACTTATTTGAGTTGATCACTTTGTAATTTGTAGTACTACTCACAACTAAGGTTGGCAATTGGACATGACCGGATTAACAGAACCAGTTTTATCGGAACCGGGACAAGTTATCGGATTTATTTACCGGAACTGGATCTTATCGGAATCGATTTTACCGGAAATTTCCAAAGATTCCGCCCGATCCCTTAGTTACCGGATAGGAACCGGTTTGGACCGGACCAAAACCGGTTCTTACCAGATCATTGTGTACCTGTATTTTTTTATTAACTTTAATTATTATATAATATTATATTATTAATTAATAATATTTTATTATTAAAAAACTTAAATTTAAAACTTTAAATTCTAAAGTTTCAATTGA
>JAJOOS010006789.1:0-25799 GCA_029582725.1 Solanum chiquidenum
AGACACGATCGATCGATTTTGTTTTGTAAGAAATGTATGCAAAAGAAGGGAAGAATTCGATGCAGAAAAATGAGAGAAAGCCTCTATATTTATAGCCAACAAAGGGTAAAGGTCACAACTCTTAGGAAAGAAGACAACTTTTCAGAAAGGTCACAACACTTTTGAAAAGGCACAACCTTTCAAATGGTCACAACCCTTTAGAAAGGACACAACTTTTCATAATGGTCACAACCCTTCAGGAGAGCCACAACCCTTCATTTCCTGTTCACACCTTTAAAACCCAACAA
This sequence comes from Solanum chiquidenum, assembly GCA_029582725.1. Taxonomy (NCBI): domain Eukaryota; kingdom Viridiplantae; phylum Streptophyta; class Magnoliopsida; order Solanales; family Solanaceae; genus Solanum; species Solanum chiquidenum. The sequence goes on from JAJOOS010006789.1 coordinate 288, forward strand.
AGATAACTTTAGTGAAATTACAATGGAAGACATTGTCTGGTGGAGGAAGCATCGATATTGTATTTCGGTAGGTTTAAGGTGCAATTGATAAGGAATTAAGTAGAATGGTTCTGAATATAAAAACAAACAAAATTCCATGTCTGGTAGAGGAACCATCGATTATTGTGTTTCGATAGGTTTAAGGTGCAATTGATAAGGAATAAAGTAGAATGGTTCTGAATATAAAAACATATAGAAGTCCATTAAACGATTTCACCTAGAAAAATATATGACTAAGAATGAAAAAAAAAAATTAAAGGCCCGTTTGGCCATGCGATATGGAATCATGATATGGTATCATGATATGGAATCATGAGATGAAATTGAAGTTTTGTTTGGACATGCGATATGAAATTTGTGTTGTATATTTTCTCATAAACATAAAAATATCATAAGTTGTAAAACTATTAAAATAGCCCCAGTTGTTTATTCAATCTTATCAAAGAAACAAAACTTTATAAAATCGCATAATAAATTATTACAAAGCTATTTGTTCTCTACTTAAGTAATTATTTCATCTAACTTTAATTTAATAAAAAAATTGAACATAAATTGTAGTGTACTAGTCTTTAATATAATCATCCCACATAGTACGGACAATTTCCTCACGTTGAACTTGCATTTCTCGATCATGTGACCGAGAAGACGAACCAACATTGTTACTTTGAGTCATTTGTTGGTTAATATCATCCGCAACTATATTTTCATGCTAATAGACCATAAATATTTCATCAGTACTTTGGTATTCTCACAAATAATTATGTAACACTGCACAAGCTATGACAATTTTCACTTGTGTATCAATATCATAATGGTTCATGCCTTGTTTCAGTATTCTAAATCTATTTTTCAAAGAAAAAGTCCGTTCAATCACATTGCACAGAGATGAATGCCTATAATTAAACAGTTCTTTGGCATTTTGAGGCTCTCTTTCACTTCCTCGGTAATCTTGCAAATGATAGTGTAGTCCTTTGTATGGAGCTAAAAATCCTTTTGTATTTCGGAAATCAGCATCAACAACATAATATTTATCTACCAACAAACATTTTATAAAGAATTACTAAAAGCATATGTGACGTAAATGAGACAGCTTTGTGTAAAATATTTATTCTAAGGATGTAATTTAAAATTACCATGTGGCGAAAATAGAAATTTTGATGTTGGTTCAACGGGTGCATTCTCAAGTACTTTACTATCATATGCAGTACCTTCCCAACCAACAACAACAAAGGTAAATCGCATATCAAAATCACAAGCACATAAGACATTTTGTGATATTTTTCCTTTGCGATTATGATATGCTTATTGCACCGCTTTAGGAACCTCCCCTTCACTCCATGTTCAAATAGATATAACTATAGTTGTAATAAATACAAAACAATAGAAGTAATAAATTAAGTGTTGGAGTAAATGAACAGAACAAATTTATTACTCAACAATCGGTTGGTGTGAGTTAAAGTGACTATATATTGGTGAGAATAATAAATGTTATGTCGGTGAGAATAATAAATTTTTTAAAAGTAATGATGTGATTATAAATTTTATTTACATATGAAATAAATGGTTAGTAGATGTAAATATGGGGTTGTTTTAATAAAATATAAACTCGTGGATCAATTTTTGTATTAAAATATCTCAAATCATGATATGAAATTTCCGTATAATTTCATATCATGATTTTTGGAGAATATGGAATCATGAGATGAAATCAGCGTAAAATCGTATGTCCAAACGTTGATTTCATCTCATGATACCATATTGTGATATGGTATCGCATAACCAAACACCTACTAAGTAAAAAGACAATTGAAGTTTTTTTTTTTAGTTAATTAACGAATCGTGCTAACGACGTATCAGATCTAAATATGTCGGACCTTTAGGAATAGGAAGGAAGGGGACCAGATATGTAATTATTGAAATTTGAAGGTTGGCAAGGAAAAATAGATTTCACTTTATATCAAAGAAAGTGACCAGTGAGACCTTCAATGTCCTAGGGTTTAACCATACGGGATCACCATGAAGCTAGCTCCACTAGACAGTATCCAAAATGCGCACGAAGACTCACTTTGGACGGCAGCGTGGGTCCGATCGGACGGCGATAAACCGGCGCTACTTCTCACCGGAGGGCTTGATGAAACCGTTAGGTTATGGGACCCAACCAAACTCACTTGCCTTCACACAAACACTGGTCATTGCCTCGGTGTTGTATCAGTCACTGCTCATCCGAATCGGAGAATCGCCGCCTCTGCTTCTCTAGACAGCTTCATTCGAGTGTTTGAGGTTGATACTAATAACACCATCGCTACTCTCGAAGCTCCTCCATCTGAAGTCTGGCAATTGCAATTTAGTCCCGATGTAAGCAACACATTTCCTTTTTTTGAAAAATTAAATTACTTTTTGCATTCTAATAGCGATGTTGTTTTATGTCTAGTAAATGAGTTGAAGAGATATCACAATCATACCAAAAGAAGAAGTACAAGTTTTAATCTTTTTTGACTGTCTATAATTGTGGGCAAATTGTTCAACTTTTATCTATATATGGATTTATGCCTTATTTAGCATACTTGAGGCAGAATACTGGAAGCTTGTTTATGAAGAGTAAACTTGGAATCTTGCTCAACAATTCATTACCAGCTCCTAGGGCTAGTTTTTGTTTACTCCCTCCATTCCAATTTAAGAAACAAAGAGAAACTTTTGAATCTTGTTATCTTATAAATTTGTTTTCTTAAGTTTGCCTTGGAATTGAAAACTTACTAAATATAGGGAAAAAACACTCTTTCTGGGACAAGACCAAAAAGGAATGTAAGACACTTTGTTGGGACAGAAGGAGGAACAAATAAAAGCAAATCTCAAAGTAAAGAGTACAAACAAGCGGACTAGGTCTTACCTTTCTAATCCTATTGAGGCATAATAAATCTCTTATGTGATTTTGTCAACAAATACGATCGTTTTTTAAGTAGTAAGTAATGTTAGTCCGAGGAGTTGAGATTTGGTTAGAAGTGACTGGTAATAAGTAAAGTATAGCTTTGGTTTATGGGGCAGGAACGAGTTTGTAAGGTTCTGTATTTTCCTAAGAGTCAGTTTGCTAGGGATAGGTTTCTAGAGTTGTAATTAATATACCTAACAAACAAATAATCAATGAACAACTATCTTAAAAGGTTAATTTGTTAAATTACTAGTAATATAGGGTGTGTTCGGTAGAAAGAAAAATGTTTCCTTAAAACATAAATTATTTTCATACTTTTTTTTTTTGAAAAGGTAACTTGTATTATAAACACGGGAATACTCAGGACGTATTCCAGTAATACTTACAATCAGAAATATAAAAGTGCTGTTATTTTCCTATTAACTCATTAAGGACTCTAAGATATTAGGGATATCCTCATCTTCATGAGGATATTCATGTTTACACCAAAAATAGAAAAGAGCTAAACATTTCAGCTTCATCTTCTCCATAGAGCAGCTCTTGTTCTCAAAACATCTCTGATTCCTTTCCAGCCAAATAGTCCACCAAATGCAGGTTGGGACAATCTTCCATCTCTCCATGTGCCCCGACTGATTTCCATCCCGACTCCAACATGCCAAAGCTTCCTTTATGTTTCCTGGCATAGACCAACTGATGCCCCTTTTATTGATGAAAATTTGCCAAAGTTTCACTGCCTCCTTACAGTGTAAAAAGAGATGATTTATTGTCTCTGTCTCACATTCAGGAGCACAAATCGAGGCCCTTCTTCATACGGTTATCCTGCGTGAGAACAACCTGTTTTGCTAAAATCCAAGTAAAAACGGCCACCTTGAAGGGCACCTTAACTTTCCAGATCATTTTCCATGGCCAGTAGCTTGATTGAGAGTGTGTCCTCTGTGAGTTTCTGTAAGCTGTTCCAACTGAGAATCTCCCCTGTGTATCTGGAGCCCATAACAGTTTGTCTTCACTGTTACTGAGTTCCTTGTATCGTTCCAGGATATTTAGAAATTCAACCATTCTATTCACCTCCCAATCATTTAAAGGTCTTCTGATCCTTAAATTCCAACCGTGAGCATCTCTCATTTATTTGACAGTGGCCACTTTCTGTTGACTCAAGCTGAATAGGTCAGGGAAACTAGCTTTAAGTGAAGCTTGTCCCACCCAAACTTCCTCCCAAAATAGAGTTTTTCCACCATCTCCTATCTTAATTGTGCACTTGCTTATAAGTTTTGGCCATAGATTCCTAATTGTCCTCCACACTCCGGTGCCATATGGTTGTGTTGCTATGTTGCTGATCCACCTTGTCTTCATTCCATATCTAGCCTTAATGGTATCTTTCCACAACGACTGTTCTTGTGATGCAAATCTCCACAGCCATTTCATTAGCAGGCTGTGGTTTTGTATTTTCAGATTCCTTGTTCCTAGTCCCCCTTATTTTTGTAAGCTGAAAAAATTGTCCCAATGTATATTTATATATATTCAAGGCAAATACTATGTGGGTGGGTAGGGGAGTAGGAGTGGTGGATGTGGGGGCTATGGGAGTAAGGGGTGGAGGTGGAGTGGTGTGCCACTTATGGAATTTGGTTTTCCTACTTTCACTAGGGAAGTCATTTTCCTCATTTTTAATAAACTTATTTTCCGAAGATGTTCTTAAAAAATTTTGATCAACCAAACATGGAAAACTTAGAAGATATTTTCCTCCATACCAGACATACCCATAACATCATGAAATCCAATCTTTTTCACTAGTTTGTTTTTACTGATTTGTAAACAAAGATGATAATAACTTGACATTAGGAGCAACCAGATGGGATTAGAAGAGTTAGTGACTAATGGATTTACTTCATCTATCTTGCATTGTTATAAGGATCTTGTGTTGAGGATCGAACGTGAAAAGTTAAGTTTGATAGTTGAATCTCTTGCCAACTTCATTTAGAATACCTGGAGTCAATACCACATCATATTTTTTTCCTTCACTATCATGGCTTTAAAATAGAAATAACTGCTTTTAATTTTATCACCTAATGAGACTCACTGGTTGCTAAATTCATCATTGCTGCAAATGCGATATTTTATGAATAGTCAGTTACATGGATGGAACTAAAATGGAGTATATTGGATAACTCTTGCCCAAAATAAACTTGATCTCTTGAAAGATCTAGCAGGATGAGGAACCAAACCCTTCCTGAGAATAGGTTGCTTAGCTTAAAACAGTTTGATCGAAGTCTTCTCAGAGTGGTTTCCTTGCATGAAGATAGTGCAGGTTAGCACTTGACATTGAAATGAAGGGTATATCTATTTAATCAAGTGGTAGATGTTAATAACAATTCTCACCAAAGAGTTGATATGCTGTTTTGTCATCAACGTATTTTAAAAATATCTTGGTAGTTTTGGATATTTTATATTGCAACATAGTGAGGTGCCGAAGATTTTGTTCATACTTGGAACAGTACTGAATTATAATCATCTTTTTTTATTCGTTATGCAATTGACTATGATAGTTGTTAAAACTTCACTGAGAGAAGATGTAAGACTGATGTTGCCTATGGAATATTTTATATTTCTTGATAATGAATTGTTGTGATCTTTGTAACTTATTTACTTTTGTTGGTTTATGTTTTAATATGTTTTCTGGTAGTGTAAGGTCTACAGTGATTGGTTCTTTTCCTTGGTTAATGATGGGGCTCGCAAAATATTTATCATTCATCCTATTTCCATATTTTTTTTCTCTTGTTTGTCTTTAGTTTTGTGTTCATCATAAATCAGGATTTTCTTCTCTCCCTGTGTGTGCTACTTGACTCATTGTCATGTGATGCTCAATGTTTATACTGCAAACTGTTGTGGATGCGAGGAAGGCAATTAATTAAGTATTTGATTATATTTTTAAAGTAGATTTATTAATTTATAATTTAAGTAGCTTTATTTATTATTCTAGAATATGGTTTTATGTTTCATAGCTTCATAAGGATTAAGTTAAGTTATAGTTATTAATTTGGAATAGGATTTAGGTCTCCTACTTTCATAAGAATTAGACTTCCTATTGATGTAACAAGACTCTTATTTAAAGGGGCTTTTGATGAATAAATCAGGAAGTCGTTTTTCAGCTCCCTTTGAAGAGCTGAAGAGATCGGAGTCCTCTCTTTTAATGAACTCTTAAGATTTCAGCCTCCCTTTAATGAGCTGAATCTATATATGGCTTGTGAATCGATCCTTCCCTAAAGATTCATAACACAAACATTTTTGTACATTTTTACTTTTTCTACTCATGTTTTCTCTGATTGATTTTAAGCAGCCACATTATGGTTCTCCACATTTTTCAGGGTAGCACTTTGGCAGCAGCTGGAGGTGGTAGTTCATCAGTCAAGCTATGGGACACCACTCAGTGGCAACTTGTTGCCACATTGTCAATTCCGCGTCAAGGAGGTTCGCAACCATCCGAGAAAAGTGGCAGCAAGAAATTTGTCCTCTCGGTTGCATGGAATACTGATGGGAGGCTTCTTGCCTGTGGTTCAGTTGATGGAACAATCTCTGTTTTTGATGTAGCTCGTGCGAAATTCCTCCACTTCTTGGAAGGCCATTGCATGCCTGTGCGCTCTCTTGTATTTTCACCTTCACTCCATGATTCAAGGATACTTTTCTCAGGATCAGATGATGGTCATGTGCATGTGTATGATGCTGAGGGAAAGACCTTGCTCACATCTTTGTCAGGTCATGCGAGTTGGGTTTTGAGTGTGGATGTTTCTCCAGATGGGGCAGCCGTTGCAACAGGTTCAAGTGACAAGACCGTTAAGCTGTGGGATCTTAAAATGAGAGCAGCTACGCAGACATTAACTAACCACACAGACCAGGTATGGTCTGTGGCTTTTGGACCGCCATCAAGGATTGATGTTAGGTCTTGTATGCTTGCGAGTGTATCTGATGACAAGAGTATATCTTTCTACCAATACTCCTGATTGTCATGCGCTGGTACCTTTTTTATTGCTATCTCTTTTCACATGGCTTGTATGTGAATTAAGAATGTACAAGAAAATCATTAGCTTTTTATTTTGTCGATACAGAAAGAAGATTATATTTGAATATCATACACAGCCAGCTGGTGCTATTGTGTAAATTGTCCTTGAAGCACATTAGTTCGGTTTGTAGTTGGTGGCTTTTTGTGAAGCGGATCGTGCTAACATGTCAAGTTTTATTAAAACTAGCATTTAAGCATTTGCCATCATTTGGAGAAGCAATCACAAATTTCCCTTGGTGGTGAATTTATTGGGTTATATAGCTAGCCATCCCCTCCTCTTCTTCTTCTTCTTCTTTTTAATGCACCCCACAACCCCTTTATCCCCCCCAACCCCCCCTCCACACACCACCACCACCTCCCCAAATTCCAATTTCTTAGTTCTTTTTGGATGTTCTTTTAAATTTTTAGTTTTCTGATATTCTAAAAAAATTAAACCACTATTTCAATTTGTGTTTAGCTAGTTTAAGGAGGTGTGAGTATGGTTTAACACGAAGAGTGATGGTGGGTATTGAAAAATTAAACAACTTTATTGATAAGCTTGAGGCAGCTTGGAGAATAATAAATAGTTCTTGTTGAATTTGTGTGATAACTTGTAGCTGAAAATTTAAGTCAAATGGGGAAAAAAATCAATAATTTGGCACGAACTTGGTGCTCATTTATGACAAATACGGAGAACATGACTGTTGCAAATTTTCCAGAATTTACAAAAATAGCCTATTCGATTTGATTTATTCTCTAACATTTAATTTCTTATGTGTCATTTCATGTGTAATCACCTAATCGGTTGTATTACATACATGATCATATGAGAAAATAGTTTTAAATAGGCATAATACATAAACATGACCCTTAACTTCACTTTAGTGGACAATTATGTCCTCCAACTTTGAGTATGCACAAGTAGACACTTAAACTTGTATAAAATTGAATAAGTAGACGCATGTGTCCTACATGGCATAATACATGTAGGACACCACGTAGGAGGCAAAATTTCCATGTAGGGTGCCATGTAGGACATATGTGTCTATTTGTTCAATTTTATACAAGTTTAAGTGTCTACTTGTGCACATCCAAAGTTAAAGGTCATAATTGTCAGCTGACGTCAAGTTAAGGGTCATGTTATATTGTGTTTATTGCGTTTAAGTGACAACTTGAGAGAAATATAAAAGTCTTTTTAGACTATTCCGCTATATTTTTTTAAGTACAAGATATAGAAGTGTTTAATGATATTTCCAAATCCACCGAATGAAAAGAACGAAAGCTGGTCATTAATCCTTGTCTACAAAATCATCTTAGCAATCCACTAATCATAATCTAAATTAATTTCAAACTAATGTACTTCCTAAAATTGAACTAAATTCAAATGATGTTTTTGTTTTTTTTTGTAAGAGGAGGGACCATAAGTATGTCTTCGACTCTGTCCATTTTTTCTCTTTTTTATTATGAATAAGTACTTGAATTAGAACAATTCCAATACTTAGATCGATTATGTATACATAATAATTAAGGGTGGATTGTTTTAAAAATCAAATTCCATCTCGATTTAAACAATAATTAAACTCCTGCTTTTATCTTATGCATTATCCATTTTACCCTTGTTATATCGCATAAATGTAATATCTCTTTTTATTATTTATAAAAATTTTCAGCCTAGGTATTTATAACTTTTTCTTTAAGTTCATTAACATTATAAGTAGAATGATATTTTATGACTGTTATTTCAATATAACATGCATTAAGCGTGTGTATATGTATGCATACATATACTTTTGTCTTTCTCCACTCTCTTATTCCATGCGATTTATATTATTTGACCATTCGTGATATGACACCCCTTAAAATTTTTAATTAGAGGTGTATTTTTCTATACTAACATTATTAATAATGTTTTGAAACCTTAAATTTGACTACTAGTACTTTATGCAGTTATTAATACAAAAGATAGAAGTAAAAAATTGTTTTTGATTTCATAAATTGGACAAGTAAATTAAAACAAAAACAACTATTTTTAGAATAAGGGTGAAGTAATATAAATAGTAGGGGAATTATTTATTGTCTATATAAATATAAACAAGTTTTGATTAGCATTGATGGAGTATGACATAAATTATAGTGTAAAATTATTTAAAATCTAAATAAATACAATCTTTAAAAATTTGTCCTTAATTAAATTAATTATTTTGTATATCCTACATCGAAATATATTTGTATAGCTATTATTCCTTTTTATTTTCACTTGTACAAATAAATATTAGAGTTTTGATTATTTTTACTAAAATCAAATTTTCTCATTTTGCAAATTTACTTCATTATAGAGCATCATTAGCTTATATACTTGATTAGTATTTCTCACTTTTTTTTGTCCAAAAGATAATGTTTATGTTTTTATAGAAACATAAAAATGATTTTGCAGTGAAACCAAAAATCTTTTTGGCTTAGAGTTATTTTTATTACTGGTAGAGAAAGGAGAATAAGGTCGAAATTAAATGATTTTATTAATATAAAAATTAGATAAATTATTTTGCTATACAATTTCAGTAAGTTGATTGACAGTGTTGTGAAATTTACTTTACCCTAATTATTGTCTATTGTACTAAAAGTGGCTATTTGATTTTTAATGCTATAATGAAACATGAATGATCAGTCAATTGAGATAACAAAATTTTGAGGAGTTAATATATCAGATCTGTCACTCAATTATGCACTCTTCTCTCAAAAAGTCTCACTTAATTATGCACTTTTTTTTTCAAAAAGTCACTCAAATTTGAATTTTATCTCAAAAGTCACTCAACTATCCACACTTCTCTCAGAAAGTCACTCAACCTATTAAATTGATATTTTAATTAAGATTTACTGATATAAATTTTTTATTTAAAAACCAAATTTTAAAAAATAAAAAGAATATCCATTTAATGACCCGACCCGCTAAAAATATAACATTGACCCATTTTATTGACTATTTCTCCTCCCCTGTGCGTTTTTTTCTAGTTGTCCATTGATAATTATTTTTGCTTCTTTTAGCAGTTCACTTATTTCTTCTTTAAATGATTTTAGTTGAAGCTGATATTTTTCTTTGTCAGCCTTATTGCCAAGATATCGTGGATCGTTGGCAACGAAACGGACTAGAAAATCAACAAGAACACGTATAAATATACCAACAAGGTGAAAAGAGATTCTCCACCATGAATGATCATGTTTCAACAATCAACATAGACATAGTCCCACTAATGATCGAGCCAAAACTTGATGTTAGTTCTAACCATCCGGAAGTAGTACCACAGTTACTTTCATGAGTTGAATCAGCAACTAAAGATTGGATAATTGGTCACATTATATTTTTTAATGGGTCGGGTCAAGTGGGTGGATCACTAAATAATTTAAATGGTATTTTTTTTATTGATTTTTTATATAAATAATTTATATTAGCAAATTTTAATTAAAATAATAATTAAATAGATTGAGTCTTTCTAAGAGAAGAGTGGATAGTTGAGTGACTTTTGAGATAAAATTCAAAGTTGAGTAACTTTCTGAGAGAAAAGTGTATAGTTGAGTGACTTTTGACTTAAAATTGAAAGTTGAGTGACTTTCTGAGAGAAGAGTGCATAGTTGAGTGACCATCTGAGATATTAACTCAAATTTTGAGCTTTATAATTTAGAGTCTTTCTGATTAAAAACCATTATGTTAGTAGTATTTTATTTTTGGGCACAATCATTATGACATTTTATAGCTATGAGCAAGTATATCAACCTAATTAATACCTACTCGCACTTTGCAAGATTTGTATTTAAAATTAGATTTTACATGTTCATACAATTTTTGCGTTTCCATAAGAGAAACAACATTTAAGTATATATATTTGACAAAAGTAAACCGTATTATACAAGATGATAGACCATCATCTTCGATAATATGAATAATTATTATATAGGTAGTCAAAATTAGAATAGAATAAAAAAAATATTACAGCTCAAATTATTTATGAGATAATTACAAATAAATTTAATAAGATAAATATTAATCCAAATGATAACTTGACGTGTAGAACAAATAATAAATAACAAATTGATTATCGAAACAAAAAAGAACACTTGGTGCGAGTGTTTTATACGAAATTAGTAGTTGTTCTCTGCCAGCAAATGTGTACAGACATATCTTTGTAGCATCCCTTAAAATACTTAAAATACGGCAACATCCAATTAGTATTAAAATAAAGGGAAAAAATTCATATATGTCATCGAACTTTCAGAAAAAACTTATTTATGTCATTGATTAAATATTTGGCTCATCTATGTCATTGTTGTTAAAGAAAAGACTCATTTATATCATTGTTGTTTAAGAAAATGCTCATACATGCCATTTTTTAAATCCAATTTTGCAAAACCATTTTTTACATTCCAAACATTTTTTAATATTTTCAATTGGAGTTTCAGATATACTCTTGTTGTTTCTTTTCCTTTAAGAACACATAAAGAACATTAACAATTTCCAAATTTCAAACTTCTTCAATTCTTCACGAAATCATCTCAAATTTCAAGAGTAGTTTACCTCCAAGCTAGATACCAAAATTCAATATCTTTTGAGCTTGAATCAACCTAACTCAATAAGACCCACTTGAAATTTCTTCAAAGTTTTAAAACTTCAAAATTCTTTAATGGTAGAATTTTCTCCACAACTTCAAATCATTTGAAATTTTGAACATAGACTCAAAACACACAACAAAGATCTAATGTCAAAAACAACTACAAAAACATGAATCAAAACAAAAAATTTAAAATTTTGGGACTGATTTTTTTTTTTTGGAATATTTTTTTATACGGGTGAATTTTTTAAACTCTATAATGAATATTTTAGAATTTTGGTTTTTTAAAAATAAAATAAAATAAAAAAAGAGATCAATGATTTAGCCAAATTTTTAGGTGATTTCGTGAAGAATTGAAGAAGTTTGAAAATTGGAAATTGTTAATGTTCTTTATGTGTTATTGACGTTCTTAAAGAAGAAGAAGCAAAAATAGTATATGTGATCCAAAAACTTTAATTGAAAAGTGTTAAACTTATTTGGACTATAAAAAGTGGTTTTACAAAATCGGAGTTAAAAAATGACATGTATGAACCTTTTTCTTTAACAGCAATGACATAGATGAACCAAATTTTTAATGAATTATGAGACTTTTTTAAAAGTTCGATAACATATTTGAGCCTTTTTCTATTATTACTAGACACAAGTAGTCGTGCTAGCATGGGCCCAATATATGTTATAATTGTGTCTCAATTTATGTGATATGGAAAAATTTAGAAAGTCAATTACATTTTAATATGATTAAAGATATTTATGTTGCTAATTATTATAATTTATAGTACTTTTTACGTAATTTTAAAATAATATATGTTATTTTTGTTATCCAAATTTATGTAAACATATGTATCCACTACCAATATATAAGAGGGATAAGCACACATGTCCTGGTCGACGCGTGTGCTTCCCCGAAATAAAATTTGACTTCGAGGATAATTTAGTCATTTCAGATTTATTGTGGCTTCTTGCAAATTAGGACTCTCAAACTATCACATGTGCCACATATATTATTTAAAAAGTATGTTTAAAATATTATAAAAATAATTAACAATAAAATTATAAAATCAAAACAACTAAAATAAAATATATTAGACCCGGACTTGTCCAGACTTTTGTATCTAGTAGAACAATTAATTAACTGAGTGGATCTTTTTTTAAAAATAATTACTTATTTTAAATATATTCTTTAATTATTACCATTTATAGTAATATATAACAATACTATTTATTTTATTAGATTTGTCTTTCTCTCTCGCTTCTTTCTCCTTTTTCTCTCGCCTTTTTAATGTTTGTCTCTCTTTCTCGCTCTTTCGCCCTTTTTTTCTTTATGTTGTTCTTTCTTCCTTGCTTTCTTTTTGTTGCTCTTTCTCTCTTACTTTCTTTCTGTTGTTTTTTCTCCCTTTCTTTCGATTGCTCTTTCTCCCTCTCTTTTTGTTGCTTTTTTCTCCTTTCTTTCTCTCTCTACTTTCTTTCACAGAGTAGTTAATTATTCGTAGACCCTGTAAAATTTGTATCAATAATTAATTAAGCAAGTAATCTAAGTGTAACAAATAAAGAGACATAATAAACTGCAAAATAAAATAAAGTTAAATTAAAAATGTATTCCACACATTAAAGTTGAATTAGAAGAGAATTAAAAATGAATGCAAAATGTAGCAAAAGAAAGAACATTCTATGATCTATAATTTGTATCAATAATGAATTAAACAACTAATTCAATCATAACAAATCAACCAATAAATTACAAAATGAATTAAAATTTTATTTAAAATATATTACACAAATATTAAAGTTTAATTAGAAGAGAGAATTAAGCATGAATAAAGATCGTAACTAATGAAAAACCAGATATCGATCTATATAGTGAATTAAACTTGTATCAATAATGAAATAAAAATAAAAATTTAATAGTAACAAATAAATCAAAAAATTACAAAATAAATTAAATTTACTTTAAAATTGCATTACACAATATTAAAGCTGAATTAGAAGAGAGAATTACGAATGAATGAAAAACGTAACTAACGAAATACAATACACCAATCTACAAACTAAATTAAAGTTAAATTATTCACGAATAAAACATATATTATATGTGTCTTATAAATTATTTTAATTTGTATCACCAAGAAAAAGAGGGATATTTGCAATATATATTACAAATATTTTATGCCTATATTATAAATGTATTATACGTGTGCTACCAAATTATTTTGATAGATATCAGAGCTTAGTGATAAACTATGGTGAACAAGAACCATTTCTGATCAATTCTCAGTCAACAGTCTTTGAGATCTTATAAGGAAGAGAGAGGAGGAAACTGAATTTTATAAGAAGATTTGGGTACAAGACATCCCCTTTAAAATATCTTTCTTAGCTCGGAAGGTGCGGAAAAAGAAAATCTCAATTGCTGCTTTAATGGCACAATGAAATCCTAGCATCTCTCATCTATGTGGTTGTTATGTGATTTTAGTTGATGAGATAGTGGATCATTTATTGTGAAGGTATTTTTCAGGTGCAGCTGGTCTGTTGGGACCATGGATTCAGGTAAAACAAGTATCAATCAAATGGTGGGATGCTAAAAGCAATACTAGACAAAAGATGATTTTTAATGCATTGCATAATGTCATCTTGTGGTTTATATGGAAAAGGAGGAATACCATCTTACATAGTGGTTCTTACTCTACTAATACAGTAATTTGGGATATCTCCAACATTATTAAAAATTTCATTAAATTGAAATTTAAATACTCTAAAATCCCAGATAATTGACCTCAGATGCTAGCTTTGCTTGATAGCTTCAAGTTTGTTTTTATATCAAAGGTGGTGAGGTAGAGGCCACCACCTTTGGAGTGGTGGAAATGTAACACAGATGGGGCATCAAGAGGTAATCCTGACCCTAGCACTATTGCTTTTTGTGTTAGGAATTCTTCTAAGCAAATGGGGTAATGATCCAAGACACAACTAACATGGTGGCTGAGGCTATTGCTTTGAATGAAGGTCATCAATATTGCTTGGAGAATGATTTGTCACCAGTTATACTAGAATCTGACTCTTTATCATTGGTTAATATGTTGAATGCAGAATTGATTGTTTATTGGAGTGTGGCTTTGGAGGTCAATTTCATTAACAAAATGAGAACATTGATGACATCAATAGTACAACACTCCTTAAAGGGGGAAAATACTTTTGCTGATTATTTTACTAATCTAGTTTTAAATTTTGTAGGTATTTTTGAGTTTAAACAATTTCAAGTGTACCAGTTGTAGGTAAGAGAATCATTAATTCAGATAAACAGGGCATTCCTCATTTAAAGACAAGACAATCTCATTAAGGTTATTCTAAAATCAGTTTGTGTCTCTTAAAATCCATTGGTGTTAAATAAATTCATCTAGTTGTTAGTTATGTACTCTTCACTTCATCTGAATTATATTTTATTGGTTACGTAACATGCACCTGGTGATAGTTTTGAGGTGTCACGTATGATAATAAACCAGGACGAGTGAATTGGTATTAACTTTGTTACTTCTAGATAGTTTACTCTGTATGTTTGTACCTATGAGTAAATATTGAGCTTCTGATTCTCAGCTGGTATTTAAAGGTTTGACATTTAAACTAATACAGTTCTAGAATCAGATCCAACTTCAATAGATCATAAAGTTAGTATTCTCTTCAAGGATGTAAATCTAGATGGTGGTATTAATTCCATTTGTGGGGTTCAATCCATCAGATTTGGACTTAAGGAAAATGATTACTAATTTGAAATGGATTGTTCGAGCTAGCCTCTATTCCACTTTCGTCAACTAGGTAAGCAGGAGTCGACTATCTACTAAAGAAGGCTACATCAAAACAAGTTGGTTTAGCTTCGATCCTTACCTCTTGGAAGATTCCAGGTCAACAAGGGTTCTGCTCCATCGCAACAGATCTAGAATTCAACATACTTTCAAGGAAAGACTACCATCTGCAAGTTGTAGCATAAAGATTTGGAATTAGACAGAGTAATAGCATATGAGGGTTACGTAGAGCCTACCTGTGTGGAGAAGATGTCTCATCTTGGGAGAAGAAGTCTCGAAGTTGAGATTCACAGTTTCAAGAGGAGATGAAGAGACAAACTTGAGTTGCATCGAGAAGATTCAGACATAATGTCTTCTATTTATTTATTTATTTATTTGTTGAGGTTGGTTAACTGTTGTTTCTTTTGGACCAGGTTTCTTTTTTAGATTAATAAAATGTGCTGATGTCTACTTTCAATTAAAAAAAAATGGTTGCTAAAACCTTCATTGACTACAGTAGATAAAACTTAGTAGATTAAACTAATCAGTAGATTGATAATTGAATAATTAGAGATAATAATTAATATAAAATTAATTATATTCTTCGATTAAATAAATAAGAAACAAAAAATATTGAGTTAAAAATTAATGGCTATAGTCATCTCCGGTCCCTTAAAATTATCCGCATAATTCACTTACACACCTGAATAAGGACTTATACATATTCCTCTTTTCATCGTGTTTTGGGTGAAAATCGTGATATTGACAAAAACTGATTTGAGGATTGTTCTTTAAATGAAATTAAAAGAAGAAGAAGGATACAAAGAAGAAGAAGATGAGAAAGAAGAAAAATCACGAGTTTGAGAGAAAATGACAGAGAAAGAGGAAAAGAGGCAACATATATAGAGATAGATATGAGCCTTTTTGAAATCTCTGTACAATTTTTTAATTCAAAAACTGCTATATTTAGTTAGAAAAAATATATTGTTATAGATGACAAATATTTTCTTAATATAGCATATTTATGTGATTTGCCCCACAATAAATGAAGAAGTAATTTGATATGATATGATATGATATTCTCACCAGTTTAGCATATAAGTTAATTGGGTTAGTTTTTACTAAACTATGTACTTAGTCAAACACTCAAACTTAAACATGCAAACCAAAAGAAAAAGCCCAACAATTACTCTTGTTATCATTTCATAATATTTTCCATTACTATATCATATTGAGATTTAACTATTATTAATAACAAAATGCGGCGTGCACATAAACAATGATATATTTGGTGTCGTCAAGTTACTGAGTCTGATGTTGTTGGTTAGATGAGTTGGGCCCACATAGGGTAAAATTGTCTTCAAAATAAATAATAATCAAGCAATTGTTATAAGGGTAAACTACATAAATACCACTACTTTAGATCCTAATTACTAGGATTTACGATAGTTTATAATATTACTTTGGGAAAAGGGTCTTAAAAATACTCCAACTTTGGCCGAAATTGCTGTTACGATACCAAACTTTATGGAGGACCTTTTAACCCCTCCTGCACTATTTAATAGTGTATTTTAAAGGTATATATGTGTCCATGTGGACACGTTACTATTTATAATGATGCAATATTTATGATGTCCACGTAGACACATATATACCTTTAAAATATGCTATTAAATAGTGCAGGGAGTAAAAGGTCCTTTCCAAAGTTCGGTATTGTTACATCAATTTCGGTCAAAGTTCGGATATATTTCACACATTTTTCCCTCTTACTTTCTATACCACATTTTGACCGCAAGATACATGTATCATTAAAGGTGAGATACGTGTATCCAACAGTTTTAAAAGCTGAGATACCCAAGTTATTAATTTAAATTAAAGGGGGTGTAACTTATTTCCTTAATTAAAGGATTACTTGATGACAAATTAACCAACTCAAACTGATTTATATGATTCTTGCATATCCACTCTAATAATTTTTCTTAAAATAACGAAATCATAAATCAAAATAATTCTGTAATTCGAAACTTCATCTTTTTCATCAGTTCCTTCTTTGATAGTAAAGGTGAGATAAATGTATCAGTAAATGTCATCTCACTATAGTTTATTCTATGAATGACACTCAACACAAGGACAAGTTGTGGGATGCATTGATTAAGATTGACTTACAACATAACTATCCTTGATTGCTGAGTGAGGACTTTAATAGTGTCCTAGGTGCAGGACACAGAAAGGGCTCAATGGTCATAATTGTTGAGATGAAGGAGTTCAAAGACTTGTTAGATACCATGCAATTATCCCCCTTAAGAAGTACTAACTGACACTATACATAGTGCAACAACCAACAGATTGGGAGTAGAGTTTATAGCAAGATAGATTGGACACTTGAGAACTACAATTGGATACAATAGTTTGTACATGTGGAGGCTGGCTTTCTGAATCCCGCAGTTTCAAACCACTCACATAATCTAATTAGATGTTATACTCAACTGAATTTGCATCCGATGTCATTTAGACTTTATATGAATGTTACAGAACATCCTTAATTTCATCAAATCATAAGGCAGGCCTGGACAAGTGTTCACATGGAGTTGCCTTTGCAGAGAGTATATAAAACACTAAAGAGCATGTTGCGCAAGGTAAATGATTAGATGACTTCTTATAAATAAATGCTGAATCTAGCTAGAGAAACTAGAATTTATCTAAGAAAAAATAGAAGGGTAAGTACTAGATAATATGTTGATTGAGCAGGAGACGGAGCTAATACTTGAGGTGGAGAAATAAAGTTGTATTGAGGAGCAAGTGCTTAGACCGAAATCTAGATCAACTTGAATAGAGGGTGGTGATTCTAATAACAGATACTTCCATGAACAATGGATAACTAGATCCAACTAGAATTCTATTACTTTTTGTATACCGAGTGTAATACTAAACTTACTAAGCCACTAGCTATTGAAAGGAAGTTTATTAAGATGCTTTCTAGCTTAATAGGGGAGAATGCAATTGAGTTACCATGTGTTAACTCGAAACTAGTCAGTACAAATCAGTGTCTTAACCTACAACAACAACATGAGTTGATCAGACCAGTAACTTATGAAGAAATTTATGAGCTATCAACAGTATGATAAAAAATAAAAATCTCCAAGGGTGGATGCGTTCCCTATTGAGCTTTTTTTCTAGGAATCAGAGATAGTTAAGGCAGATATGATGGATGTTGTGCAATATTCCTTCAATCTAGGTGTTATATACCCTGCAACTAACATCACTGTCATTAGTTTGATGCCAAAGGTGCCAATCCCCACCATGTCTAAGATTATAGGCCTATATAATATATCATGTTGTTCTACAGTGTACAAAATTATCTCTAAGGTCTTGACTAGGAGATTAAGGACAACCATTGCTGACTTAGTGGGCCAGCACAATCTGCTTTTGTTGAGGCAAAAAGCATCATAGACAATATTTTGTTTAGCCATAAAATCTTTAAGTGCTACACTAGAAAGTGAAACTCCCTAAGATGTGTTTTGAAAGTTGATCTGGGGAAGGCATATGATACCCTAGAATGGAGTGTTTTAAGAAAGTTACTAGTGGATATGGGAGTTCCTGGTAAATATATACACTAGATTATGACATGCGTGTCTACTGTGTCTTATCCTGCTCAATAAGGGTATGACTCCACCTTTCAGGCTAAAAGAGGTTTGAGACAAGGAGACTCCATGTCTCCTTATCTTTCTATCTTAGCAATGGTATACTTAGGAAGGGAGCTAAGCTACTTGGCCACAGTGGAGATTTCAACTTTCAACCAGATGTAGGAAATTAGGGTGTGTTGTTGATGATCTTTTGATGTATTGCAAAGAGGACTACCATTCAAATATCTTGGGGGTGCCTTTAGATACAAAGAAGCTAAGTGTACACCATTATTTGCCTTTAATAGAGAAGATCACAACAAAAGTTACAACTTTCAGGGAAATTCAGAAGGGTGAACTAATTCAACAAAAAATATGTATGCTAGGTTGTTGCTTCAGTATCCTAAGGTGGAGTGGAGGAGCTGCACTTTACACTCTTGTGTGCATCCTAGATTCAAATTTATATTGTGGTTAGCTGTTCGAGACAGAATTGCAACAATGGAAACGTTGTTGAAATATGAGATCCAAGTGTCTATAGATTGTGCATATTGTGGATCTAATGTGAAATCATTTAATTACCTATATTTTGAATGTTTGACTACTAAGACTCTATGGACAAGGTTGTGTCACTAGATCAGAATTAACAGTAACATTTAGGATTGGTAAGTTGAATTAAAATGGGTGTATGCTAGCTAGGAATAAAGTAGGAAGATCGAAGATTCTACTAAGTGTGTTTGCTATGCTTGTTTATATTATTGGGTGTTAGAGAAACAAGATCAGATTTCAGAAGAGTAAGATGGATTCAGAGGGAGTTTTGAAAGAGATAGTACTGCATAAACATATCAAAATCCAAACAAGGAAAAAGTGACAACTAGCACTCCAATAGTTTATTGGCACTCCTTAGGAGGTGTAATTAGTAGTAATCGAGTCTATATAGATAGTTTCTTGATGTATTCATATTTATGTAGGTTTCTTTTATGAGAGAATAGGTAGTCCAGTGCTTATTCTGGTTTGTAAGTTACTTTTGATTATCGATGAAAGATTTAATCTTTACCAGAAATAAAAAACAATGAGAAATTCAAAAATGATAATCAAAGAAAAAAAATCATGTGCGAGAAGAATCATAAATACACCTACATGAAAAAAAGTTTAAATTTAAAATCAAAAAATAAATTTAGAATTATTTTTTCACTTCGATTAGATAAAATGGTAAATGTGAGACACTTTTATAAAGGTAGGGATATATGTAAGACATTTTTATAACGGTATGGATATATGTGGGCCACTTTTATGACCAGGGGCATATAAACTCTAAATAACAATATTGAGGGGTATATCTGTCACGCCCTGAGGCTACCCCCTTGACGTAACACGGGACCTAGGATCACGAGTGACCCCAAGCTAACTATGTGTCTGACATATTATAAGCATACTATAAAAGTTACTGAATAAAACATGTACTATGCGGAAGCTAAAACAATGGATAACTAAAAGTGGGGAAAATCCAACAAATCTGAATATATAAAACATACTAAAAGTTTAGTGATACTGAACAACCACTTAAAACTAAAGTTGAATCTACTACTATGTCTAAAAAGCCTCTAACTGAGTTGAGTTGCTGGGACATGCCCCCCAGCTAACTCTAACAAAACTGAAAACTGAAAGTAAAGACTATAACGAAAGCATGTCTATTGTCCTAGGAATATGAAGACTCACCACTGAAGCTGCTGAATGCAGATCGAGAATCGATCTAAGCGTGATCTAGATGCTGAGTACCTGAACCTACATCATGAAAGGATGTAGCGCAGAGTATGCGTCAGTACTTGGAATGTACTGAGCATGCATGATATAGATAATAGTTGAACAAAATATATAGTCTGAACAAAGCATAACTGAGTAATGATATAATCCGAACAGAATATAAATGCTGAAATATAACTGAAAACTTAGCAATCATAAAGTACTAATCATGAACATAACATGATGAGACTGAATACTGAAGTATAAATTAAAAACCTAGTCAAATGCACTAGAGTCTGACTGTGGGAGCTACTATTAACCGACATAAAACCATGTGAGCTAAACGTGGAGTCCGATATATACGCCCCATCGAGATGACCCAATATACCTTGTCAGGGGTATAAAGGCATGACTGGCGTGATCACTAAATCTGATGCCCAACTGAGGGGACTTATCTCCTATGGGGCACGCAGTTCTGGACTATGAGGGTACGCTGAACCCTTAGTCCAACTCGGTGCTAAGTCTATTTCCAATTGAATATATATATGACTGAAATGTTGAATAGCTCAAATACTGACATGCTAACTGGGAATGCAACATTTATATACTGATAATGTGACATTCAAAATCTAAAACATGATTATATGTTTAGCTGACCTAGCAAGTGTAATTCATGAACTAAGAGAATCAACACAACTAGGGTCCTGAGTTTCATGCAAGGAACTAAGCAATATTTCCACGAAAACATGATAATTCGATTAAGATTATTATAATAGCTAAATCGCAACCAATATCTAAGGTTTTAGAAACCCTAGGTCTAAACAAGATATGGAGAATCAAGAATCTGGCTGAATTATAGGGACCTAGTGGATGAAAGGATCCCACTAGTGAAATCCCACATACCTGGTGACGAAATTCACGGAGAAATCCTTTGATTTCAAGGCTTAACTTGAAGAAAATCTACCGCTTGTTCTTGAGGGGTTGGTTTGACTCATTCTTCTCTTTTTTTGCTCTATGTTTTTGGTGGATGAGGGTTATGGGTAATATTTGACTACGTAGTTTAGGGATAAAATAATTAGGAAAAGACCCAACTACCCCTAAGCTATCTATCGACTGTCGACCACGACCCTCGATTGACGGACCGTGGACTGACCTACGGTCCGTCCTGCACGGTCGTCGATTTGGTCAGAGACTCGATCCCAGCGCCTTGAACCATGGACCCCGAACCATGGATCGTGGTCTGACTGACGGTTCGTAGGTCAGGCTGTGGTTCTTGACTTTCCTGGCATTGTTGAGGTGATCAACCACGGACCACACCTACGGTCCGTGGTTCCATCCACTGTCCGTGAGTGACCTCCGTCGGTGTCACTTGCAATTTCTGGAAAATATTGTTATTCCTCTTTCTCGAATCTGGGGTGTTACAATATCAACCCCTTCACCCTTTTTTAATAATTCAACTAAATATTGCATAGTTTGATTTTAATTTTTTTGGTGCACCTTATAAACAATTTTTAAAAGATACTATTCATAGTTTAATAAAGATGCAAAAAAATATTTCATAAATATAGGAAATTTTATATATTTTAATCAAGAATATATAAAATTGTACAAATATGAAATACATGTACAACACACATATTCAAGAATTAACTAGAAATAAAATACGGTTAAAAAACAATAAGTTTCCTAGAAAAGAGTAGTATATAATAGAAATTTGACTATAAGACCAAGACAAACTACATATTACTCACTCGATTCATTTTTACTTGTTTGCTCAAAAATAGATCTTCACTTTTATTTATAACTTTTTAATATATTAAGAAAAATAATATATTTTTCATATTTGGATTGACTTATTTTGAAATGTTTTAAGCAGTTGTTTTAAGCTAAAAATTAAAATTTGTAACTTATGACTTTTGACTTATAAGTTAAAAGCTAAAAATCAATCAAAGCAGACTTTTAACATTAATTACTTATTCCTTAAGTTCTTTTTCAAGACCTAATGCCAAACATCAATTAATATAATTATTAAGATAAAATAATCATATCAATAATTATTTTTAAGGGGTGTGTAAATTCCCAAGTTTACAAGTAAAATTAGATGGTGGGAATACCTTTTTATTTATTATTGACCTAACATATCAGTGGCCACCTAAAATTGGCATCAATTTTCAGTTACACACCTTAACTAGACTTTGTTCATTTTAGACACCTCATCTTATACCCTGTTGTGTCAGTGAGTGTGATACACCCATTACTAGCGTGTCAAACGCTTATTTAATTATTTTATTTTATTTTTTCACGACTCAAAGTACACCCTAAGCGTGACATGACATATAAGACCCCGAGAGGCCCTACACATGTCACTTGATATGCATACAACACAACATTATATACAAAAAATAATATGTAAAGTAGTCTCATATTATGAAAGGAACATAAGTGCAGAAAATACTAAGTTTGACAAGCTAATCTTAAACATCAAGAGTTGGTTGTGACGTAACACATACAACACATACAAAGTCTCAAAAGTAAAGTCTTCATGGTCTTGCCCTCAGAGTACGAGGACTCACCAATTCACAACAATAGGTAGCAATCCGTATCTAGCCACGAGTGGGAGGAGAGAAAGCGTCGAACCCTACATTATGAGACAAGTATGAGAGATATGCATAAAACCATGAAACATGATCATAAGGAGACATAATGGAAACATGATATGCATGACCAAGCTAAAACATTGTAAAACCTTTGAAGAATCATCATATATCATGAATATGGTCAATGCATCTTAAAATCATAATGAAAGCTTCATAAAATCTTTGAAAGTAACGTAGTTCATTTTGTGAGATATTTACCGTTAACCGACATAGACCACGTGAGCTATAACATGGAATTTGGTGTCTTGCTCCACACCGAAAAAAGATGTACTTACTTGCTAAGGCAAGGACCTTAAACTTCTATCTTTGGTGAACCATTAACTGTGTCTTTCTAAGACAAATCCTACGGGGAACATAGTTATGGACAAGGAGATTGCTTCTAGAGATCTAGCCTCTACTAACGGGAGAACCTTCATCTCAACGTCTTCTTGGTGCTACGTAAAATCTCAATATGATAGTCATTTTCATAAACATATCATCATACATGGAAAAACACAATTAAGTTACTAATCCAAACTTAAATCATCATAGAATAACTCCTTATATCATGAATCATGCATATGAGAAAACCTTTCACCACATCATTATCTCTTAATATGTGAGAAAACCTTTCACAATTTCATTATGCTTATCTTACAAGCAACCTTAATTCATAAAAAAAAATAAAAATTCATAAATCATGTATAATTTTCATAAATCATCATTCATAAGTTCATAACTTTCTTCAGAATTCATATCATCATGAATTCATTGTCAAAATCATGAATAATGTACGAGTCCATATGAATCAATTGAAAGACATGTAATTGAATCAAATTCATAAGAAGACTAAAATCAAAGAATTGAATCATAAAAATTAAGACCCGTGGAGAATTGGATGAAAATCTAATCAATTTTGATGAAATTGAATTTGAAACTTCGGAGATCTTTTGGGACCCAATGGATGAATGGAATCCATTGGTGAATTCCCACATACCTTGATGATCAAAGCCCAAAAGCAATGGAGGAAAACGAAGTCTTGAAGCTTGAGAGAATTTAGAGGGGATGAACTTGGATGGGATTTTGGGAATTCGAGTGAATGAGAGAGTTCGGGCCAATTCAGGAATATAAAGGTAGTTATATGACTTAAAATTAGGGTCAAAACGACATAGTCTAGGTATTAAATACATAGAAATAGACCCAAATACCCTTAAAAAATAACTGTCGAACAATCCTACAGGTTGGACCTACGGTCCGTAGAAGTTTCTACCACCCGTACTGGTCAATCGTAGAACCAACTTCAGAAACCCAAAATTTGGACAACTTTCCACTAAACACTTCTACGAGTCGTCGACCTTTCTACGGTCCGTGGACCCCATCCGTAGTCCTCAAATTTGAGTCTAAAATTTCGCTAAGTTTGAAACCTCTCTACGAGACCCTTTCTACAACCTGTTAAACCTCTTACGACCCGTTGTTCTCTTCCGTAGGCCTGAGATCCTAAATCAAATATTTGAATCCATCTTACGAGTGCCATCTACGGCTCATCCTATCAAGTCGTGGATCAAACTTTAGAAACTTGAACTTTCAAAAACTCAATTCTAGGTCTACGATTTCCTTCCTATAGCTCATAGGGCATCCTACGATCCGTGGGACTTGTAGATCACTGCACCAATAATTTTTTTGCAACTTTTCTTTCCAACTCGACTTTCCAATTTTTGAGGTATTACATATTTTTTCTTTTTCTTTCCCATCTTTTAATCACCATCTCCCAAAACTTAAACTCCTTCTAGAGAGAAGTAGATTCAATGGTGGTATTCAGTTAAAATAAAAATAACTAAAATAATATAATAGATCATGTTATAATTAATTATAAAAAAATAATATAAAATCAATTAGAGAAAACAACTGAGGAAGATTGAACAAAATGAGTCTTGCATGAGTGAATAACTGATGGGGAAGATGATTTGGGTTGTAGAGGGGGTGGAGGTTCAGGTGTGAAACGACCCCAAAAATGCCCGAAAATGTGCTTCGGAAACACCTATAATTGTAATTTCCATATATCTCAAAATCCGTGCATGATTTCGGAAATTCGACTTCATATTCTTATTCAGGGGTCAAATTGAGTGGGAAATGGGTCTAACCCGAATTTTAGA
>JAJOOS010006790.1:0-24475 GCA_029582725.1 Solanum chiquidenum
GGTAGAAGGTGATGACTCTTCCAGTAAGAAATCCCAATCAGAGAATACTGATCTGAGGAAAACTAATCTTGAGAGAAAGCAAATTAATGTGAGTACTCTGCTTCTTTTATATATAATATTGAAGATGATCAATGGATACTGGGGCCTGGGGATCTTTCCGTTGTGCAACGTCGTAGTAGGAATTACATAAGATCACCAAATGTATGCACTGCCCTCTGGCAGGGCAGTAGAGTAAATTGGGGGCTCTCTTCCATGTATATAAGAGCGTAAAAATTCGTTGCTACCATTGTCTATCAGAAACAAATCCATTTTAGACTGTCATATTGCATTATAGCAGAATCAGTTAAGTTTCTTTTACAAAGCTGTGTATTGAAAATTGTAGATGAATGGTGTTGGTGCTGCTGTTGCTCTAGAGTCAACCGAAGACCCATTTGATTGCATACTCGGACATCAAGGGAACACTGAAGAGATTCACCACCTTGATGCCTCTAGCCCGCTGCCTAAAAGGCGGAGTCATAGCACCAGACGGTCTCATAGCAGGCGTCGGATGCATCGCCACGAGAACATGGAAGGTTGAGCTTCTAATTGGCCTACCATGATGAATGCAAGATTGAACTGATCTGTCCTTTGGAGATCAGTCTTGCATAGCCCTGTTAAATGTTATCTGCTGCAAAATCTATGCTTTGAAACTGACATTACCTAAGAGCTGGTTGTATATAGTTATGGGCTTATGGCTTAGTGGCTTTTGTGATCATTAACTTATTTAATAGAAATTATTTATGGATTAATTTAATGGGTAGCCAGCATAAATTATAATATAGGATGCAATGCAATATTCACATAATTGAGTTGTCAATTCGAAGCATTTTATATCCAGTGTTATACAAATCTTTTCATTGTTTCTCATGCTTTTTACACTTTAGTATCCTATATCTGAAAGTGCTCTAGCGATCTACTTTTGATCTCCTGCAAAATACGAGACACAATAGCATTCTCAGTGTAATTTCACGAGGATTTGGGGAGTATAGTGTATACGCGAATTTTATCCCTACTTTAGGAGGTAGCAAAGTTGATTCTCTGCTCGTTAGCAAGTGTCTTGGGCCTTGTCTCTCTTTTCCAACAATCGCAAACGGTGCTTCATTCCTCTTCTTTTGGGCAAGTTACTTTTTTCCGGCCTTCCTCTTTCTATTTTGAAACACTTTCAGCTTGAATACTTTTCATTTGAGTTTGCAACCCTTCTCGACTTGTCTTTCCAGACTCATTCCCTTTCTCTTTTGAAACAATCTTTAGTTCAAGCATTGGTCGACGGACTCATCTCCAACTATATTTTCGAAATGTACTCTTTGACATCAAAGTATAGGTTCAAGCCCAGCTCGTGAAAAGGCTTTTGCTATTAAAGGAGGATAAGCTTTCTCTATCTCCATAACTCTAATTATAACATGATCTGGAAACGTGTTCAGTTCAGTAAGAAAAATCAATAGTCCTTCCGCTCAAAATAAAAGCATAACAAAATAATTCGAAAAAAGAAATAATAATCGAACAAGTCATAACAAGATATTATGATAAAGATGCAATATGTAGGGAAAGAGTGTAATCTTTATTGAAACCATTGGGTTTAACTTTTTCTCATTCCAGAAAATACACGTATTATATATCTATCTTTATCCTGAATATTATCCTGAATATTAGGAGTGTCAAACGGACGAGTCGAATTAGTTAACTTATATTGTATCTAATTCCATTTACTTTTTATATTTTTTTTCTTCTTTCTTCTTTCTCCTCCTTTCTGGCTGTTACCCAACTCCAAGAAATCCAAATCCATATTTGCAGAGGCAATATGTAATTGAATATATATACATAGGTATATACATACCCTCTTTATATATTCAATTACATCTGCATTTTTATTTCTCGTTTCTTTTTTTTCATTTTCAACAATTTTTCATCAAGAATTGGTATTATTGGGATTTTTTGTACCCAACAAATTTTATAGCATGAGGGTTCATCCTATGTCCCTGAAACGAAACATTGCCATTCGTGAAGGAATCGGGTCGGGTTCAGATTCGGATTCGGAGCAGCGGGAACAAATTTTAGCAGCGATGGAAGGAAATCCAATGAAGAAGCTACGAAAATTACCTCATGTATTCGGGAAGGTTCTAGAACTTCCGTTTCGTTCCGATGCTGACGTGGCGGTGGAGGAAGGTCCTGAATTCTTCCGTTTCGTGGCGGTGATGGAATTTGACAACGGCGGAAGCGGCGGAGCGGGAGGTGTCAGGGTGCAGGCGGTTGAGATTCATACTGGGATTACGAAGATTGTGGTGAGAAATGGCGCCGGAGATGGCGGAGTTGCTGGCAGAATAGAGGAGCTGTTGTTGGAAGAGCTGAAGGTGGATACGTGGAGGTTCAGGTTGCCGGCTACGACAATGCCGGAGATGGCTACGGCGGTGTTTGTGGACGGTGAGTTAATTGTGACGGTGCCAAAGGCTGGCCGTGGCGGCGGAGAGTTCGCCGACGGTAGAGATGTTTGGGGTGGCGGTGGCCGGCTTGTTCTTGTACAGTAACCAGAAAATAAAAGGAAAAAGAATCACTAATATTATAAAATCAGAATTTCTTTATTCTCCAGAAATAATATACTAAATAAAATAATAATAATAATTGTTGTACATTATGGTTGACTCGGGGAACTTTATTCTCCATGTAAATTGTAATAATACTACTAATATGCTATTATTTGACTTTTTTCAGTTTTTTAAAAAACTGTTTTCTCGTTTATAAAAAGCTGTTGTACATTAACTTTTCATTTGTCTCACTACACGCATACCTTACTCCCTACAAAATTGTGAAGGTTGTAAAAACATTTTATAGTATTTGACACATTAGCTTTTCATTTGTCTCCGTGTACACAGATCTTACCCCTACTTTGTGAAGTAAACAAGAAGCAATAGCGATAGCAAAATAATATAACAATAGAAGCACATGAATTTGTCACGCTAATATATCACTAAGGTAATGCTCCCCTTTTCATATGAGAAATTGGGTGGGAAAGAACCTTATTTTTCAAAAGAAAAAAGCACATTTTGCACTCCAACTTCTGAAAAATCTAGATAAGTCTGATTTCATGAAAATGTTCACATATAGAAGACTTAATTCGACAGTTACAACTTACAACAACATACTCCGCTCGGAACAAAACTTTGGCATAAGACCTGCCAGACATGTATTTGTTGTAAGATACAATGCGCGGAGCTTTAGCATAAGACTGCTAAACATGTATCTGTAAGATACAAGGTGCAAAGTTTTGGCATAAGACTGCCAAACATGTATTTGTAAGATACAGTGCAGAGCTTTGCTTTAAGAAGATTCTGCTTCTAGACCAAAGTAGTCCTTGAGTATTGTTTTAGAAGTACTTCCAAATCCATTTTGTACCTGTTTCATGTCCTTGAGTTTCAATACTTCTCGCTTTATTTGGTCTACTCTTCGTAGAACAGCATCAACTAAGGTATCTGTTTCAACCATCGTTGTATGGCTTGATAGATCAGATCTTTCCTTGTCGAGCTGTGCATATAGATTCATGATGTAGTTCTTTTGAACAAGGAGTCTTTCCTCAGCAAGTCTGTACTCAAAGTTTTGAGACTTCCTCAATGCCTGCAGAGTTTGATCAATTTCATCCTCAAGCTTAAGGGATTCAACTCGATGGTCAAACTTTGAAGTTATCTTTGGTGGTGAAGATCTTTCGCGAAGAATTGACTCTCCATTATGAGGTGTTCCTCCTATCATCAAAAGAAAGTCGCGTACGTTCAGGCTTTAAAGAGATACTACATGGAATGAAGCTTTGCAAGGAAGAGAGATATTCAAACAGAAAGCTCTTGAACATAGTTACTGCATTGACTAAATATGCTCTTATAATGATCAGATAAATATCAGTATATACACAAACATACAAGAGATACAGAAAAGAAAAGGAAATTTAAGATGAAAATATATCACATATCTCAAAACTCCTTCCTGTACATTGTGACAGAAGAATAAGGCTTTGAAGGTACTCGTGACTCCTAAACGGTGAGTCATGCACATCGCTTACTACAAAATGAGTAAAATCAAGATGGACTAGAAGAATGTAAAGAAGAACCTAAGAGTAACTAATATACAGATAAACCTGCAGTAGGTGTGGTGTAGCTGGGTGCACCATCACTTCCATTAGGCAACATTTTAGTGAGGGTACCACACTACCACTACATGGTAAATATAACTGGAAACAGGATTTATTTATTAACAAGAAGATGTTATGAATTAATATGCTAGTTATAAATATCAGGAATAAATCTATCTAGTATAAGAAAATAATCACTGAATCTGACTGATAAAAATTCACTGATTTAAATAAGAAACTAAAACTAGTAATCAGATCCATAAGAAGCTCCAATCTTTTAAGATCTAAAACATCCTAAATGACGTCAGAAACCAAGCATGTGATGAACTGAAAGGAATCTAGACGTATTAACTGACCTAGGATTCTGAAATACAAAATAGAGAATCCAGTAAATTCAACCTACCGCCAACATCATTAAGACATGGTTGCACTTCAAGCTCAACAAAAAAATCTCAAGCACGAAATAAATAGTCAATACGAGCACGACTAGGGGTTCCCACCAATATCATGCCAAGAGACATTGGGTGTCAATGGAGGTTCCAAATGGAAACCAAGTCCGTTTGAGGAAGGATTTGGAAACCAACCTCAGAGCAATTCAGGATGTTCATAACTCGTGAACTTATGACCGCACACCATACCATCAACCACACACACCAGTGGCTGGATTGAGTAGTTCATGGGACCGGATATCTTGCACCCATAATCCGGAGAGCTTCTTATTATCTTGTTTCGAGACCCATTTCATGTATTAACCTACGTGTTTGCTTAGCTACCCTAGACTATAAATAGATGTTTATAGCTTAAAAAGGAGAGAACTGAATATTATTGATGACCCTGAAGCTTTACCAAGAATATCACCTAGTGAGTTGAGAAGACTGTCAGGTCCCCAAGGAAGTGGGGAGAACTTGGAGTGAGATAACCCTTACTTTTCTTGATGAAGTTCATTCATGGTTACCATTGCGGATCTCCTTGCTGGAACCATACTCTTTTTATTACTATGACAAATCTAATATTATTAGTGTCTGATGTTCATTCGTACAGTTGGGATTGCTAATAAATGGGAGACTCAAGTTTGATTTCCTTCTTAATTCTTAGAAGCTTACTCCAGATACCTAAGCAGCTTCACCTGAGAACCACAAAAACCTACACTGCATCATATTATGGAGGTAAAAAGTTGAATTCTATGACATCGTAGACAACATTGTGCCTCCCATTTACTCTTGTAATTCACTAATACAGCATCACTATATTCTTTTTGATTGGTCCCTAACAGATTGATGCCTTTCTGTTTGGGGTGGTTATACTAAATTTTATGGACATATTCTATCTCCTTCATCTGGTTAGAAGCAGCGGGATAGACTTGACAAACGGTTTCTACCCCAAAATAATTCCTCTTCAGCCTGATTCAGAGGCTCTCCTAAATTGATTTCATGCAGAAGACTCTTGGTCGATAATTTTCTGTTCATATTATGCTTCAGTTGTAAGATATGCCTTTGGAATTTGTGAACAAATGTAGAGTACAGAAATAGCTAACACAGAGAGTGCATGCATGTCCGTATACATATATATTCGTGCATTTATAAAAATTCAAATTGAAGACCTTTTACACACATAAGCAGATTTCTCGACCAAGTATATACGTGAGCCAAAGGGAAACAGTGACATAAGAATTGAAAGGACAGGAGGTACCATTGGCGTCCATGAATTCTACTTCTTTGAACACATCTCCAATGCAGGCACCCTTCTGAAGCTGATACAAGATATTATAGAGGTCATTCCAGAAAATTTGAAACCACATAAAAGCACCACTAGATACCTTGAGGAAACAAAGTACCATTCATCTACCTATAAGTCAGCTATACCTTTGCCATGGCCGATTTAATGTGACGCAACAACTGTTTTGCATTTGTTTTCCGTGAGCCACGTAGAATGCAAAAGCCAACATTCAAAATCTTCTCGATGTCATCACGAGAATCAATTGATCCACAAATTTTTAGAAGCTTCATGACATGTGAGACCAATTCAGTTCTTGAATCACAGCGCCGACAACAATACTCCGCATCCAGACCGATGCTTCCTCCAACTGTCCCGGCCATATAAGCTCGTAGAGCACAGTCTACATGGGCTATGTGTCCGCAAATGTAACCATCATCAGCTGTTGCTTCGCACCTAATGTAACTATACCCACCATAAGCAGAACTAATAGTTTTACAACAAAGAATACAACAACAATCTCGGCAAAAACCAGGCTCACTGCAACAAATGTCACAAATCATGGTCTCTGGACTAGGATTCCCTGCTTCTATTAAACTCGCACTCGCACACAAGCTATTACCAGCCTTACAACTAATGGTTCCTAAGTGAGAATCAGATTTCATGCCTGAAGATGTGAGCTCAGCATACCAGTCACCTACAATTTTCAGACAAGACAAATGTGAAATCAGGTAACAAGTAACTCGCTTAAGCACAACAAGAAACACTAAAAGATTTGCAAGCAACTGACAGCAAGCAAATTTACAATCATAGAGACAACTCACTCGAAATGAGAATTTTACAAACCTCTTCTTTCTTTCTTGAACTCCGTATCCAAACAAACACCGTTACGTAAATTGAAACAAATGGAGTATTGATAGTTATTTCATTGATATATACATTTTCACACAGCCTCTAAAAAAATCAGGTATTCTTAAATTGGTGTTATGGCGTTAAAGTTAAAAAAAAATATATATATAAATAGGTTCCCCAATATGGTGAAAGAGAGCTCAGCAAAGAGCATGCATGGAACAAAGTTAGTTACATATGCAGAGCCCAGAGCCTAAGATCAGTAATTTCGGAAAGGTGCTCCTAGTTGCACACGCTTTCCATGAAAGTGTTGCATCCGAGTAAGCCATGTCTAAAAGTTTCTCACTAATACCAAAAATAGAAGAAAATTCAATGTACTAAATGACAAAAGTTGTATCCAATCTAACCTTTTAATAGTTTTGAGGGAATCTTCCAACTAAATGAGGCAAAGAATTCATTGATATCTGTGCTTGGAAACTCAGACCTGACATATTGTTCAACCGAAAGCCTACTTGCGAAAACACTTCGCTTTCCACGAAGACGGTTTGGAAGATACAGATATCTATCAAGAAAGTAGCCAGCAGATGCAATTCTTTTCCCCACCTTCCAGGCCCATTTATCACCTGGGTTCGGCCAATCTGCAGGAGCATATGGTAAACCTTCGCCTGAATCATTGGCAGAAACAGGATAAAGGTGAAGTCCATTTTTATTGGTACTAGGTGTATCTCCATTACATTCAGCAGAACTGTCAACCTCCACAGGATCCTCGTAGGATGACATGTAGCTAGATGTTTTAACTGTGTAGATAGCCGAAGAAAAGAATATATATCAACTTAAAATCCAAAAAAGGAGAGGTTTGTTAAATTACTATCTTACAGAAATGCATATTACTATGTAGATTGTAGCCTTGTAATAGAAGAATGAAGAAGACATACCACAAGTCCAAATCAGAAAACAGGCCTATATTCTATTGATTAAAATTATAAAAAACAGCATAAGATTAAAAAGTCATAGCACACTTGCACCTCTGTACAAAAAAGAGTTGGCTAATAATTGAACTTAATAAAGAATACAATAGCAAAGAACATAGATAAAAGAATAGTCCCAGCCAAGCAGTGTTGTCAAAGGCGCAGTTAAGCGCTGAAGCGAGGCTCAAAACGTCATGAGCGCTTCGCCTCGCTTAATGTGCGCTTCAGTGGCATCATCAAGGTTCTAAGGCGTACTTTTTCTTGCCAATGAACTTCTTATGAAGGGGAGACACCAAACAACTGATATTTCACTTTTTTGAAAAAAAAAATCATTTTCTTTGTTCATATATTTGTCATTCATGCTTTATAATTATTAGTATTGGACTGAACATGTATATGTACTTTTTCTCCCTTTGCACCTTTTTTCATTAAAGCTCACACTTTTTCGGCGCTTTGTGCTTAAAGCCCCAACAACCTTAGAGCTTTTTTGCATTTTTTCCTTTTGATAACACTGAAGCCAAGGGATCTCCACAAAATTGGCATCTCTAACTTGTCCACAAGAATAGAGATGCACACTCTACAAAGCCAGAAGATGTACAGATTTACGGAGAAAACTTAAGTGGATTGACTTATATTGGAAGAGGTGTCATTATGAAGTCTTATGCCGCCGGCATAATCTGCTGTTATATCAAGCACTAACGAAACTTCTCAAAACAGTCGATTTCGAGATGAACCACCGGTTATCCAAGCCTTGTATAAAGAAATCTTAGAGTTGAAAAGAACACTTGTCACCCTTCATGCTTTGAAAGAATCTTAAATTCTTTCAAGCAGATGAAGAAGGGTATTGGGCCTATTAGAAAATGAAAAGTTGTATTGAGATTCTTTTTTATTCAGTATATCCAACAATTGATGGCCTTCCAAATTATTTACCACAAACATTGAATTGTGAAGGGCCATATTATTGTCGAAACAACACAAGTGCTAAGTTTGATGATAGTCGAGAAATTCGAAATATGTGTGAAAACTTGGGACTAAAATATGATTCATCCGGTCCTCGACAAGAATGAGGACTGATCCAGATAGAATACTCAACAAGGATGAGACCGAAAAAGGTGAAGATGAAGGTGGTATGGTACCAGAAAGTGAGAAAGATCAAGTCTTTACAAAGTTTATCCTTATCTTAACTATTTGCACTATTACTATCTATGTAAGTTTGATTTTTTCGTAAGCAATGTCCCTAATCCTAGTTCATGATATTTTTCGTTATATCAATATTAAGTTTCACCATTCACTTCAAATGTAATTTGATATTGGATTATTAGATTGTTAGTTCTATTTTCTAGATCTATTTAAACTTTAACCAACACATGAACAAAATAGGATAAAAACAAGTTCACAACTTCAACAACATTTCAACAAAAATGAAGTATATTCACAACTCAATTTATTTAATTAGTCACTTGTCAACAATTTTAATCCAAATTTTAGAGACAAATGAGTGCAAATGATCACAGCAACACAAGTCAATACTTGAAAAGTAACTGCATTTAAGAATTTCAGAAATGCTGTTCTACAATCGAGAAAAACAATGGGAGACAAATCGTCTATGTGCACAATTATTCAAAAGAAAAAAGAAGGGGAACTCCAAGTATAGACGGTAGTATATCAAACACCATGGTAATACAAAAATCTCAGAAATGCGCATTGGTAACACACAAAATGGTGCCTTTTGATTGTTTGTAAAAAAATCCCTAATCGCAGAAAGAAGAAATGTCTAGGTTGTGTGAATTTCAAGAAATGAAACCGTACTTCTGCGTTTTCCGGCGACTGCTTGTGATATCTCAGCCACTACTTATGCGTTTTCCGGCGACTACTTGTGATAACTCAGCCACTTCTGCGTTATCCGGCGATTGCTTGCGATGTCTCAGTCAGCCCACTGTTTCCCCGCCGACAAGATTTGGGAATTTTCCTGAATATAAGGGTAAAAAGTTAAAACTTTTAAACCTAAGGGGTGGGTTTGATAAGTAGTATAAGAATAGTGTTTATTATCGAGTATAAATAATGCTAAGGTTGTGCATTGATCGGTTTAGTTTAATTTTGAAGTTTATTGGTTATCGTTTTGTACACATGGTAAATCGTTATAAAATCATTAAGATATTGACTTCAAGATCACTTGAAAATAAGGTAACAAATCAAATAAACTACGCATATGAGTAGACAGATTTCATTTTGCTCAAAAGTAAATATTAGCCAATTATGAATAACCAAATGTTCGAGACAACCAAAAATAAAAGTATGAAATTAAACCCTAAGTCAAGAACTTTATATACCGAATGGTATGAATATAATTTATTCATTTACTATTAGGTTATTTGTTAACCCGTTAAAGCGCTAAACCGATAACCTCATAATAAAAAAAGTAAAAATAATTGTCAAAACCGCTAAATCAATAAATCTATTACGACCAGCGCAGTTGTTCCTATTTCATTTTCTTCTTCCAAGCTCTTCTTAGAAAGCAGTGACTGACTGAGTTACTTATGGAATCTCAAATCTCTCTCGACGCCAAGAATTCTTTGTGTACAGGTCGATTAGAGGTTCAGCTTCCTTCTCCCACACCTTTTAGCCTTCTGGACCCGTGGAAGACAAAAGGAAAGCTGAAATAAAAATGAAAGGCGAGAACCAATCAATAACATTTTTTGGTTCAATTCAGAACCGCCTTAAGTAATGCTATGTTATAATTATTTTTTAGAGCAAATTACAGAAATCATATACTTTTAAGGCAAAATTATAATTTATCCCTTAAAAGTTTATAATTACAGAAATCCCTCAAAACGGATACAATAATATAAGCGTTGATACATTAATCTGATGCGCGAGATACATTAATTGTTAAGTAAGATACATTATATTTTATACATGATAAACTAATCTGATATACATTTTATACATGATACACTAATCTGATGCACGAGATATAATATAAGCGCTGATACATTAGCGCGAGATACAATAATATAATCGCTGATACATTAATCTAATGCGCGAAAATGAGGGATTTTGGAAATTTATAAAACTTATAGGGGATAATGGTAATAAGTAAACTAAAAGGTGGGATTTTTGTAATTTTTCCTACTTTTTATTGAGTATTTGATTTGAATATTAAAAATAACATGTAATTATTTACAAAAATACTCTTTATAATACGATGAAAAAGGTTATAATAGTTAACTGTATTTTTAATTATGCTAGTGTATAACATTATTAATATATCATAAATTTTCATGGTAGTTATACATATCTTAATATCACATAAACATACGTAGATTAAAAAATGTGACAAATCAGGTATTAATAATTATATAAAATTAATATATAATTATTTTTCTAATACATTCTATCAAACGATTCTAAGCGAGAGTTGCGACACTTAGTATCAAGCGAGAGTATATATTTATGACATGGAAACCATAGTCGCTACTCTTTGAGAGCGCAAAAGGTAAAATCTTTACTCCTGTGCAATAGCTCACAAACCACACAAGAAAAATAACGCGTACTAAGCAAATCTAATATAACGAACTCAGCCCCAAGACAAACATAAATATTAAAAAGATATTTATGTTTTTCTTACCAAATGTCTAACGACTAACACGTTAGTCCTTTGCCTGCTACTTATAATGCCTACTAGTTTAATATAAGCTTAATTTTGGTGATAAAAAAAGAAAGATAAAAGGAAGACAGCCACTTTAGAGGTGATAAACAGCCACCTTAAAGGTGATAGACAGCCATTTTGATTTGTTACGTAACAATACTAACATTCTCAATTTAAGTTGTGTGCACTTTAATTAATTATATATCATACTTGTTACTTCCCACCAACTTAGGGATTGGATGATTCTATCCATCAAAATTTGGACAAATAGAAAGAAATCACCAAGTAATTTTGCCTTCCCAAAAAGTTGAACCTAAATCCTCGTAACTCTCAACTCATTTTGTTGACCACTAGACCTCGCTCTGGGAGGCACAATAATGATGTTTTTGTTGTGGCATTTTGATTGCAAGTCAGTTGCCTTTCACTTCTGGCTAGTTGACTCCTCCTAAACATATCTTATTGAAACAGCAGAAACATCACACTGCAAGAGTTCTACATAGGATGAAAAGAAAAAGAGTTCTAAATAAATAAAGGATCAGAGATCCCCCTCGCCCCCCTCCTACCCCTCTCTTTGGGTCAGAGATTCATGAAAACTAGATAACCTACAAGAAAATCCCTAATGGCAAAGGAGGGAAGATCAAACTCCTGAGGCTTGAAAACACAAATATAGCAACAGATACTGAACTAACATGAAGACATGTACAACAGAAAGTTCAATTAGATGGAGAACCCCTTGAGTGGAGCAAATTTGGTCAATATCTCGACTTCCTTCTCTGCCGATTTCTGTTTCTTGAGTTTCCATTCTGAGGTTTCGGAGTTAGCCACCTGAATTTCGTCTACCATCTTTGGAAGATGGTCCATCACCATTCTTTGTTTTGATTTCGCTTCAGCTATCTTCTTGTTGGTTCTGTTGGCAACCTTGGTTAATGCAGCTCGGCGTGATTGCAAGATGGCAATCTTATCATCAATTTCTTGTATAGCTGAGGAAGTAGACATATCTTCAACCTCAAGTAGAGCTATTTCTTTCTTTGAGGCATTGTAATCATCCCTTAGCGTAGAAACATGAGTCACTTTAGCCTCGAGGTCAGCAAAGAATTTGTCAGCTTGTTTGGTTACTCGTTTAGCTTCTAGGAAATCTTTGCTGGCTAGTGGGATTTCTTGGATTAGCTTCAGCATTGAAAGCTCTCTATCACTGAGGTTAGGTTCATTCTGCAGCTCCAAAGACAAGGTTGCAACTTCGGTAAGTCTGTCAGAGGTAAATAAAGCAGGAAAACCAATACGTAGGAGGTTAACAAGTTTCTTTCGAGCTCCAGTCATTTCTTTTTCTCCGCAAGAGCCAGAGATAATGCTTGGACTTCCGTGAATAGGCAAATGTAGAATGTCATCAAGTGAACTAATGTAGTTATCGAAATCCTCTGGAGTTACTGCAAGAGGAGAATCCTTGAGAGGAGTGGCTAGTTCCTGGTGGCAGGCTAGAGGAGAAATGGTTGCATTGTCATCAGACACTGGACTCTCAAACAAAGAACTTTGCACTTTATTTGATACT
Organism: Solanum chiquidenum; assembly: GCA_029582725.1. Taxonomy (NCBI): domain Eukaryota; kingdom Viridiplantae; phylum Streptophyta; class Magnoliopsida; order Solanales; family Solanaceae; genus Solanum; species Solanum chiquidenum. The sequence continues at coordinate 12,876 of JAJOOS010006790.1, forward strand.
TCATTGTTTTCTATGCTCTCTTCCTTAACTAGGAGTGCATTAGAAACCTCGGTATTGGTGATGTTCGAATTAACTTTCTTCCATAAATACCTTCCTTCCTGCTTCATATTGGGCTTCCTTTTCCGTGAAGAAGCTCCTCCTCCTTCACCAGTTTTACGAACCTTTCCAGAATTAGCTGATTTGCCAGTTTTACGGGCCTTTCCAGAGTTGGGTGATTGGCCAGTTTTACGGGCATTTCCAGAGTTGGGTGATTGGCCAGTTTTATGGGCATTTCCAAGATTAGGTGATTGAGAAATAGGCAAAGGTTCCGCTGTAAAAGAATGTGAATTGTAAAAATAGAAATGTCAAGGAATAATAGACAAGTTAAAATGTGCCTCAACATGTTCCACAAAAAGGGTTTAAAACTAAACATCAAGCAAATACAGAGGCAACAATCAACATGGATATCGGAAAGCAACTACTTTTTGTTCTGCTAATTATCGACTAGAAAATTGGAACTGGATCTTTGTGGTTAGTATCATGACAAAGTGAAGACCAAGTCTGTAAACTTCTCATAAGGCTATTCAGTTGGTTTCTAATGTACTAATATGATCCAAATATTTCTAAATGGACTGAAGGTTTTCAACATCACCATCTTTAACAGCTACAAAACAAACAACCAGGTTTATTTTATTTTATTTTGGTTTAAGAGCAATGATAAAAACATGTAGCAACTTGGAATTGAACCCATGTATTTGCTATGACATTGAACAATTCTACTACTAGACCACACATGCACTTTGATGAAATACTTCCACTGTTTATAATTTATATTCCTCAACTGCAGTTTTACACTTAAAAAACCGAAGGAGCCCCTCGATTTTCGTAAAAAGAATAATTAAAAACCGAGGGACTTAGTCAGTTTTCATTTTTTTTAAAAAACTCTTTATAGTTTTGGCGCATTTTTGGGTCAGTTTTTCCAACAGACCGCCAATATTCCTTTAAAAAATTCACTGAAAAAGTGACGGAGTCAGTCAGTTTTTATGTTTTTTAGTGACACTAAAAGTGCTAATAATTCCGAATCAACCAAATACCATAATTTGATCACTCCTCACTTATGATTTCACAACTTATAAGCACTTTTGGTTTGTCCAAACCCATTTTGAAACCCCCATAAGTCATCAAGACCCGAGTTTTTTTTTTTAAAAAAAAAAAGACAAGTTGGTTGTGCCATTACATTGTTGAACCCCCAACAAGTTCCAACCACTTCAATTATCTTCGTCTTGTCCAAGTTTCTACTCCAAGGTCCATCTTCCCCCACTTCACTTTGACTTACATTGATCTCCCCGCGATGCTGTCATATCTATAGGATAGGGAGTTGCAACTCTTGAAAAAACTAGAACTCTAGCTCAAAAGATAAAATTGGATAAATATAAAATCTAAGATATGATCAAATATAACCTTATCTTTTAGACAAGATTATCTTGTTCTTATTTCTAACTATAAGATAAAGATAACTAACATTGTCATGATCTATATATCATTCTCCTCCGGATGGAGAAATTTAGGTACTGATGAGTGAGATTGCTAGTGTAACTCCCAAAAGACTTGAATAATACAACGCAGTAGTTGAATCTTCCGTTGAAGAGGCACCCCAGCGTACCAAAAATGGAAATGATAAAAAGATGTTGGTTAAATGATATGGATTATTAAAATTGTGGAAAGTAGACGAATTGGTTCTTTTATAAGTAAAGGGTGTAGTGTAATGACTTGTATCCTTAGCTCCGATACCAGAACTGATGGAGCACCAAAGGGGAGAAGGGAAAAAGGAGAGAAATATATAGAGAAATAGGAGGGATGAGATAGAAGAATAGGAAGGGATCCATTCATAAAATGGTACTCAATTCAAGTGTCTTAAACAAAGTATGAGGGTCCTATTACCCTATTTATAGGCTAGCACGTTCTGAATTAAGTAGAACTCTTAAAAGTACTTAGCAGTTAGCTCTTATCTCCGTTAAGAAGATATGCTTGAACATAACCTTATTTCTAAAATAAAACTATCACTATATTATTTTCAACTAATTTATGGAAAAGATAGATCAAACACAAAACCTTGTTTTAATAATAAGATTGTCTTTATTTATTTTTGACTAATATATGAAGATAAAGAACCTTATCATGATCTACATCTGAAGGGTGCATCTCATGTTAATAGGATTTACACCTATAAAGTCATGAACAGAGCGATTGCAGGCTGTTTGGATAAACTTATAAGATGGTCAAACCAGTAAAAAAAGTGGTAAGCATTTTTTCTGTTAAAAAAACTCAAATGGTCTTAATAAGCATCACGTTGCGAAACTTAAAAAGTATTTCTAAGCACTTGATGTTTATTAACTACTTTTAATTCATCAAATCACACGAGCTCCATGTTGAAAGTCAAGGATGTGGAGAAGATTCCTGGTCCTACCCTCTACTATGTGTTAAAAATTTATGCCTGCAGGATATTGCAATCTTTAAAACAATGGATTACAGGTGTCTCCAAACAAGGAAAAAGCATAGAGACACGAAAAATCCAGCAATAGATTAACATCAAAAAGAAAACGAGTATGATGCTTTGAAAGAGAGGTATGATAGAACTAATCAACTCAAAACGAAGAGGGTGCTGCAAGTAAACAGTTATAACCAAGAGCAACAATAATAATGCTATTTGAGGTAGCTCTAGACATTTAAGTAATTACACCATGCTTAGACAAGAGAATGGAGCAGATGTAAAAATTATTATGCTATTTAAGGTTGCAAAGTTTCAAGTTTAAAGATCCTATACAGAGAACAGAACAGAGAGACAGAGCCAAGAGACAGCACTGTGTAATCATAGAACGGGAGGTTATGTATCTCTTACCAGTAAATTATATCTCAGAAAAACTTAATAATACATGATAGTGTCCAAATATCTCATCAAGAAGTGTCAGAAATTTGATAGTTCACCTACTAACCTTTGCCCTCAGGGGACGTGAAAAAAGCATTGAAATCAGCTGGAACTTCCCAAACAAATGATGAGAAAAATGCATTGGTATCAGCTTCCGGGTAATTTGTTTTGAGATAAGTTTTAAGAGATAGCTTACTCAAAAACCACATTTTCTTTCTTGGGGTTTCTTGAAGTCTTGGTGGAGCAATCAAGTACCTATCTTGAAAGTATCCTGAAGCTTTGACTCTTCTCCCAACTTTCCAAGTCCAAATATCACCTGGATTTGGCCAATTTTCAGGAGCGTAAGGTAAGCCTTCTCCTGACTCCAACAATGCAACAGGCCTGAGTTGAAAATCATCTGTCATGCAGGTATCGTTTGCCTCTGAAGTGCTAATGTTCTCACCACCTTCCACTATAAACATGATAAAGATGCCAAATTAATTTTGCTTTTTTATTAGTATGATGCACAAAGATCTATGGATATAAAACATGACTTCGAAAGTGCTTTGAACTATTTGATGTATGACAATCTTTCACATTCTTATTAATGCATAATGAGGTGTTGAACTATCAAATTCGTTCACTTTCTTTTGTAACTTGAAATAGATGCACAACACAGATTATGTTCAAGAATCCTGATATAGAAGCTAGAGAACTTTTTATGCTGAAGAAAATGTAATAAAGCGAAACATCGCTGACTCACTCCCATTATTCTAATACAGTGTGTTGCCAATTATAAAAGTAAAACCACCTGGCAATCAAGAAGCCATCCAAGAGAGAAGAACCATGATTATGAAGGAAAAAAAAACTGTTAATTTTATTCTTATAATTGATACAAAAAATACAAAGTACAGTGTAGTTCACTGCTCTATAGTTATGAAGAACCAAACAAAGTTCGTCCATTGTTTAAAAAAGATCAACAAGAATCAAGAGGAACTGTATAGCTTAAATGTTGTACACAAGTGAGATACTAGAGATTTGAAACAGAAAATATGAAACCAAACATCACATATTTTCTGCTAATTAACACTTTAAAGGCAGATCAATTAACAGTGTTATCATTACATTGTGCATTTAGATTTCTGGAAAGGTGCCGAATATATGTACCTTTTCCAAATTAATAGTCTTGTATAGTATATGCAGTTTCTAGATATTTAAGCATTGTTTCAAAAGATAAACTACTTTTTTTGGTAACAACCATAAATATTCTCATTAACCAACAAAAACTAATACACCTAAATAGCACTTAAACTTCACCAACAGCCTCCTAGGAAGGGTGTTATGAGTATTAGGCCTCCAACAAGCAACTAGTTACACAAAGACTCTCTGAACAATCTACTGCATCTCTAAGATTTCTTAGACAGCCAAAGTAAATCTAATCTCTCTACAAATTCTTTCTTAACCTGTATCACTAATTTACCGTAATTCCCCTAAACAATTTCCAGTTTCTAGCTCTCCAAATATGACATATCACTGCACTCCATAATGTGATAAGACTAATTTTTTTCTCAATTGACAATTAGTATTAACCACTAAACACCCAAACATCAGACAGCAGTACATTCAATGTGGAAAAAGTGAGTGTAAACTATGGGGTTAGGTGGTTCGCAACTGTTAGGCTTTAGTTTTAATGATGACAATTTAATGTAAGTTTTCTATATGCAGCCTATCATACAAGCTCTTTTAAAGAAAGTAAAGTAAAATAGCCATATACAAATATAGCTGTATGGAAAGGAATAAATGAACATCTGATAAAAGAAAGGATTTCAAGCAAGCAGAAGTAAATAGGAAGATTTTGCGCCAATTAATGCTCAAGATCTCAAGGCAACAATCAAGAGTCTTCCATGGAAACAAGTATGCACATACTTCTCGCTGAAACCCTAGAGCGACTTTTTGAAGACTACAACGATGACATAAAGAAAAAGCTCTGAACTTATTCTTAGAAAGAGATCATATGTGTATCTTTCCAAGAATCAATTCTCTTGGGGGTTGTGTTACTCGGACTCTCCAAAATTGTTGCCACACCCGCGTCGGATTCTCCAAAATGCACTACTTTTGGGGTATCCGACACACAACCCATCTCTGTCAAAGACCTCAACAGCTAGATCAAGAAACTATAAAAGGAGAAAACAAGACATGAAGAAGATATACACTTATCTAAACCTTCTCAAATACCATTGTTCTACTCTTAGTCTTAACCAACATTATATTTCTTGTTTAAAGTAACTGTGTATTCAAAAAGAGGAGAGGGAAAGCATTGTTGGTGAGACATTGTATCAATCAAGAGTGAGAAAGATTGAGTGAAGACGTAGAAATCACACTTCATAGGACTTGTACAAGACAAACTTCAAGAGCTTACAGAGAACACCCTTGCAACCCGAGGGGACTGGACTAAGATCCACATTGGATCTCAACAAGTATAAAAACATCTGGTGTCATTCTACTTCCTGTCATTACCTTTATAGTTGGTATTTAATATTTAGTATCTCCTTCAGTGTCAATCTACTCATCTCTAAGATAGTTGACGAAGATAATAAAAAGAAAACAATTCACCACCCACCCCCGTCCTGCACTTCCCCCTCTGTCTTGCACTTTCAGCAACATGACCAGAAATGAAGATCCTTTTTTTGGACAATGTTGTCCGGTCCAGCTTGCGCACGCCTTGATTATTCAACCAGTAGCTGTTACCTCCCGTTAACAAACATACCGAACAAGTCTGGCCACCTGGGATTCAAACCTAAGACCTCATGGTTCTCTTCCCACTTCATGACCAGAAATGGAACAATTATGGGTTTGAACATGATTAAAACTAACATTTCTAAAATGGAGTTCTACTCAAAAGCACTAAATCACTTATCCAATGCATCAGCACCTTACCAAGGCTTACTACCTTCCATTCCTAAATTTTGACCCTAACAACCTAACCCCATCTCTTTTTCTTTTATCTTATGGGGGTAAAGATGAAAAAAGATTACATTTTTCTTAACTAAAATCTCTGATCTTTGTTAAAATGTGCCCAAAAACAAAAGTGAATCTTGAATTTACTTCGAAATAAACTTTCACTTAACCAGCAGGGGTATCACAAAGGCTAAAATCAAATCAAAACAGAGAACAAACGAAAAACTTACTGTTGAAAGTTAGAACTTTAGGCCAAATCGAAGAAAACCCACAATGGGTTTTTGCTGCAGCAGCAGAGAGATGAAGAGAAGAGGGCTTTTGAGGTTGAAAAGTGGATGATCAAGATTAAAGAGTTTAAGTGTGTAGGACTGCTGAATTCTGTCAAACTGTCAGTGATTAGTGATAAAGAGATGCTTAATGGTCCATTGATTCCATTGGGTTGAGAGAATTTGAGAAATTCAAGAAATGAAAAATACTCATAGGGCAAGAATAATAGGAATTCTAATAGGCTCTTGGAAGTATAGGGTGTATCTTTATTTCAAGCCTCAAAGAGATCGAGATTTTATTTTTGATATGATATATATAATATTTTAATGAGATAGAAATGTTATTTCAAATAACTGTCGCGGTTCAAGTGATTCATAAGTTATAATAACTCATCACTTAAAAAGATAAAAATGTTATTTTCAAATAACTCTTCGTTCGAGTAACTCATAAATTATACGGAGTAATAATTTATTTGAGTTATGTGGATGGTATTCTTTTTTAGCTCGTTTAAAAATATTATAATTTTCTAAATTTAATAATTATAATTTGAAATTTTAGAACATACTTTTATAATGATATAACGTTTTGATGCAATTTAACCTGATTATAAATTTATAATAATTATTCTCTATATTAATATTTTATTACAACAATTAATTATTTTTAGAACTAATTTGCTTTTTTGGTCCGTTAAAAAATTATATTAGCTCTCTAAATTTTATAAATACAATTTAAATTTTAGTGATATGCTTATATAATACACAATATTTTGATATAAATTGATCTAATTATGAAAAAATCATCTCATTTATGTGCCTAGTCAAATTATGTCAATAAAATAAGATGAGTCCATTAGTTAGTATACTTAAAAGAAGGAAATATGATCAAAAAGTCTTGAAGGTGAAATTAATTAAGATGAAATTCGTTTACTTTTCATTTCAGAAAGTTGGAGAAAAAATATTCCTTTTCCAAAGCAAACAATGTTCTATTTATCTACAAAGGAACAAAAGTACCCAAAAATTTCTTTTTGGTACATACAAAAGTATTTATATGACAATAGTCAATACAACAGCAGACCTAATTCGAAATATGTTTACAAGATACGACATTTAATAGAAAAATAGCAAATTTAACTGGTTTATATATTAGTTTCATAATATTTATAAGTTATGTCGTAAAAAAAATAACTTATTATATATTAGAATGGTATAATGTATTTGAGAAAAAATAATAATACACATCTTTTTCTTCTTTTTCATAAAAGGATAAAGAACATAGGCCCAAAAACATAACTTTAGTTTTTAAATATTACAATAAATTCTGAAAAAACTATCAAATTTATATTGCATAACTTAATTTCTATTGAAATTGAGGTGAGAGCACAAAACAATTTTTTTTCTCAAACATATGTCAAACTTCAATAATTCATTTAATATGGATCAGACGGAGAGTATAAGCATTACGATGTTGCATAGTTGATTAAGCCCAGCAAATAAATAGGATAACTTATAGAAATTCTATTAGTTTAGGAGTTAATTACTTACGTGAATTCAGATACGTTTAGATACATGTATCTCGGGATACGTTAAAATTAGATATAATTTCTTTTATATTCAAGTGGATTCATATCTGAGATACATAGACAAATTTCCCCACCTCCCTTTCATCTCGCTCGACACTCTTTTATACATCTTGGATCTTAAATTCATGCGAATCACACTAACTATATACAAATACATGTATCTGTGTAATTCGCATGTATCTGGGATAAATGACTATGTCCTTTCCCTTCCTATCTCACTCGTGTCTCTCCTTATTTTAGTATATTCTAACAACAAAAATACATATGTTTAGATATTTCTTTCTCAATGTATGATAGAAATCATTTACTTCTTTTGTCTCAATTTATGTGACACTTTTCGTTTTTCGAGAGTCAAACAATTTAAGTTTGACCGAGAATTTGCGCATGAAATTTATATATTTGTAAACTACGTAAAAAGTATAAGTCACAATAACTGATAATTCAAAATGTTTAAAAGATCTATGAAAAATTTACGATAAAAGATAAACTTATTTGAATTTCAAAATTCAAAAAATGTCACATAAAATGAGACCGAGAGAGTAATTAATAATAAAATAAGTAATTATTTGATAGTATGTTTAAGGTACTTTTCCCAAATAATATCCATTTAAATTGGTAGCTCAACTCCCCCCTCTTACTATAGCAGCATACTAGAACTCTCGAAACACAAACAAGAACAAAAATGGCAGCACAAGGAACATGCCTTAATCACGTCTCCCGAGAATCCTCTGATATCAAACGCCTAGCCCAATTTTACATTGAGGTTTTGATAATGCATTAACTTTCGTTACTTAAATTTCATAAATCACATCAGGGTTATGATTTTTCTGTTTAAATTAGAGTAAAATTGATTGTTTGATGAAAATGGGTTTGCAGATATTTGGGTTTGAGAAAGTTGAAGCTCCAAGATTTGAATTTGATGTGATATGGTTGAAGCTGGCACCATCTTTCTATCTTCACCTTATCGAGAGAGACCCGACTACGAAGCTTCCAGAAGGTCCATGGAGTGCCACGTCAGCCATCGCCGACCCGAAGAATCTGCCCAGAGGTCACCATGTCTGCTTCACCATCTCCAATTTCGATTCTTTTGTTCAGAAACTCAAGGTTGATCTCTATTTTATCCTCTTTCAATTCCGTTAGAAAGTTTTATGTGGTTAATGTTTTTTTTTTGTGCAGTTTGATTTTAGTATTATGGAAGATCTGTTGCTGTTTTCAATTTCAATTACTGTTTAAGATTACCCTAAATTAATTGATTACTATGATTAAAAGAAATTGTTAGTTTCAAGAATTGGATTATTGAGTACTAGATTTTTCGTATTTCCTGATGATTATGTTAAAGTGATGTCTAAGTGTTGAATGAGAGTCTTGACGTATTTGGTAAAGTTGTTTCTATGTGACGTGGAGGTTAATGGTTTAAGCTGTGGAAACAACCTCGTGTAGAGACACAAAGTAAGGCTGTGTACAATAGATCCTTGTGGTCCGGCCCTTCCCTTGATACCGGGCGTATAGCGGGAGCTTAGTTCATCGGGTTGCTCTTTTGGCCTGATGTCAAAGTGTTGGTATCATAATGATTTTTGGTTTCTTTCTATCCATTACTTTCCCTTTTACCTTTCTAGATGATGTTAATTTTGGTATTGCCAATATGAAAATATAGTTGTGTAAACGAGGTTCCTTTGAATGAGTATGTGCCACGACCCGATTTCTCGTGTCATGGTGGCGTCTACTATAACCCACCAGTAGGTAAGTCAACCCGTAACTCAGAACAACAAGTAATGGGTCTGAGGGCAGATACTAACAAGAGTAGGCAAAATCAATGTCATGCTCTGGTACCCTGTCGGCTATCCTGACGGTCCTGGTCCTGACCAACACCTCTAGCTGGAGGGGGCATTACTAAAATTGGTCCAAGTGCAAGAGGAGCTGGTACAATCGCCCCTCACCCTCGCCGTGGGGCAGGGTACTTTTAGTCACACACCGACGGAGATCATCTCTTTTATGCGGGCTAGACGGTTGGTTGCTTCTGGGAGTTTGGCTTATTTGGCCTATGTGAGAGATGTGAGTAGGAAAGGCCGTTCAGTTGACTTAGTTCCTGTGGTTAGAGAGTTTGCAGATGTGTTCCCTACAGACCTACCTGGCCTACCCCCAGAACATGACATTGATTTTGCCATAGATTTGGAGCCGACACTCGTCCTATTTCTATTCCGCCTTACCGGATGGCTCCTGCAGAGCTCAGAGAGCTCAGTGTTCAGTTAGAGGACCTCTTAGGTAAGGGTTTCATCCGTCCGAGTGTGTCGCCTTGGGGGTGCTCCTGTTCTGTTTGTAAAGAAAAAGGATGGGACTATGAGGATGTGCATCGACTACAGGCAGCTGAACAAGGTGACGGTGAAGAACCGTTACCCCATGCCTCGTATTGATGACTTGTTTGATCAGCTTCAGGGTGCCGCCGTGTTTTCTAAGATTGATTTGAGGTTCGGGTACTATCAACTAAGGATTAGGGCAGCAGACATCCCTAAGACCGCATTTAGGACTCGTTACGGCCACTATGAGTTCCTTGTGATGTCTTTTGGGTTGACTAATGCCCCTGCCGCCTTCATGGACTTGATGACGCGTGTGTTCAGGCCATACCTTGATTCATTTGTTATCGTCTTCATTGATGACATACTGGTATACTCGCGGAGCCGGAGTGAGCATGAGCAACATTTGAGGATAGTGCTCCAGACTTTGAGAGATCAGTGGCTTTATGCCAAGTTCTCAAAGTGCGAGTTTTGGCTTGAGTCCGTAGCATTCTTGGGGCACATGGTGTCCAAGGAGGGTATTGGGGTTGACAGCGAAGATTGAGGCTATTTGTGATTGGGATAGGCCCACTTCTGTTACTGAGGTTCGTAGCTTCGTCGGGTTAGCGAGTTACTACAGACGCTTTGTTGAGGACTTTTCTACTATTGCAGCCCCTTTGACTCGGTTGACTCGCCAGGATGTACCCTTCGTGTGGACAGAGGAGTGTGAGATGAGCTTTCGAAAGCTCAAGGAGTTGCTTACTACCGCTCCTATATTGACTCTTCCAGTTGAGGGCGAGGGCTTCACGATATATTGTGACGCATCCGGCGTTGGTTCGGGTTGTGACAGTATGTGAAGGGATAGGAAGAGATGTTGGTTAATTGTTGCATCTTTGAGGCTTCTCAAGGGGGCTGGAGCTGTTCTGCCTACTAGTACTGCAGTATTGCAGCATGTTTTTCTTGTTTTATTTGTATTGACTATTGAGTATTTAAAACAAAAGCATTAGCTTCAACTTAATATGAGGTGAAGTGAAGCAATTGAAAATTAGTTAAAATAATGTGATGAGCTGATTGCTAATTGTTCTTTTGCAGAGTTGTAACTGTAGTTGTTTTAGATAATGTTAATGCATGAAATGTAGACCAGTGTCAAATGTTCAAGAACTTTACTTCTTTAGTGATGGAAGTTTAATTTCGTCTCTTTCTCAATTCTGGGTTATCCTCGACTAATAGATCTGTCGATCACTGTTTTTCTCTTAACTTCGCCATTAGGAGAAAGGAATTGAAGTTCATGAGAGGACTCAACCAGATGGCAAGACCAAACAAGCCTTTTTCTTTGATCCAGATGGTGAGATTTCCGTTTTATGTTTATTTTGCTAATATCATATTGATTCCGAAGTGATAGTGTTTTGAAGTTTATGAAATTGGATGACTATACTCTCAACCTCAGAAGGCAAGAACACATGAGAAAACCGATGTTCTTTATACTCTTAAATTTGAATCTCTTAACTTGATGTCGATGCTAGTGTATCAAATTCTTTGCAGTTCTGCACTAGATTAGGCAAAGTTTTCAATTCAATAACATATGGTTCTCAATCTGCAGGAAATGGTTTGGAGGTAAGCAGTGGGGCTCCTGCCTCCT
>JAJOOS010006791.1:0-26724 GCA_029582725.1 Solanum chiquidenum
CTCTCAGAAAGTCACCTCAGCAAATCTTGTAGAGTTAGAAATGGTAGACTTCGATGTCATTCTAGGCATGGATTGGTTACATTCCTGTTATGCCTCAGTCGATTGTAGAACTAGGATTGTTCGTTTTCAGTTTCCAAACGAACCAATCCTAAAATGGAAGGGTAGTAGCATAGCGCCTATGGGTCGATTCATTTCTTACCTTAAGGCCAGAAAGATGATCTCTAAGGGTTATCTCTATCATCTAGTTTGTGTTAAGGATTCTAGTTCCGAATCCCCAACTCTTGAGTCAGTTCCAGTGGTTAATGAGTTTCCAGAAGTGTTTCCAAATGATCTTCCCGGAGTTCCTCCCGAAAGGGAAATCAACTTTGGAATTGATCTCCTTCCAGACACCCAGCCTATCTCTATTCCTCCTTACAGAATTGCTCCAGATGAGCTTAAGGAATTGAAAGAGCAGTTGAAAGACCTTCTAGATAAGGACTTCATCAGACCTAGTACTTCACCTTGGGTTGCACCAGTGTTGTTCGTAAAAAAGAAAGCTGGTTCTCTCCGAATGTGCATTGACTATAGACAGTTGAACAAAGTCACAATCAAGAATAAGTATCCCATCCCCAGGATTGATGACTTGTTTGACCAACTTCAGGGTGCTAGCCATTTCTCAAAGATAGACCTCAAATCAGGTTATCATCAACTTAGAGTCAGAGATAGTGACATTTCGAAGACAGCCTTCAGAACTTGGTGTGGTCATTACAAATTTGTAGTTATGTCATTTGGACTAACCAATGCTCCTACAACTTTCATGGATTTGATGAACAGAGTGTTCAAGCAGTACTTGGACTTGTTCATTATTGTCTTTATTGATGATATCCTCATTTACTCTAGGAATGAGGAAGAACATGCTAGTCATTTGAGAATGGTTCTGCAAACTCTCAAAAATCACCAGTTATTTGCAAAATTTAACAAGTGCGAGTTTTGGTTACAATCTGTTGCTTTCCTTGGGCATATTTTGTCTAGAGAAGGAATTCGAGTATATTCCCAAAAGATAGAAGCAGTGAAACAATGGCCTAGACCTACCTCTGCCACAGATATCAGAAGTTTCTTAGGTCTAGCGGGCTATTACAGACGGTTCGTGGAAGGATTTTCATCCATAGCCTCACCATTGACTAGGTTGACTCAGAAAAAGGTTAAGTTCCAGTGGTTAGATGATTGTGAGAAAAGCTTTGCAGAACTGAAAACTAGGTTGACTACAGTTGATATCTTGACTCTACCAGAGAGTTCAGATGGTTATGTGATCTATTGTGATGCATCCAGGGTCGGCCTAGGTTGTGTGTTGATGCAATGAGGTAAGGTTATAGCTTATACTTCTAGACAGATTAAGGTGCATGAGAAGAATTATCCGACTCATGACCTCGAGCTTGCAGCAGTGGTGTTTGCACTCAAGATTTGGAAATACTACTTGTATGGTGTTCATGTGGATGTGTTCACAGACCATAAGAGCCTCCAGTATGTATTCACCCAGAAAGAGCTGAATCTTCGCCAGAGAAGGTGGCTTGAGTTCCTTAAAGATTATGATATGACCGTCTATTACCATCCAGGTAAGGTGAATGTAGTAGCAGATGCTCTTAGCAAATTATCATGGGTAGTGTAGCACATGTTGAGGAAGAAAGAAGAGAGCTAGCAAAGGATGTTCACAGACTTTCTCGCCTAGGAGTTCGTCTTGTGTAGAAATTTATTTGAAAGTCTTTAATCTGAACTTTTGTAGGATTTGCAAAATATTGTTGTAAAGATTTTTCTTCTGAACTTATCACTTTGGCAGAAGATATTTTTGTCAACTTTTGGTACTAAATCTTTTGAAGTAGAAGCAATAGTGTTGTCAATGTTATTTGCTAAAGTATCAGTAAAATCAACAACATTAATCCGTTTAGCCATTTTGGTCCCATTATCTGTATAAACAGTAGCATTCTTCTTAATAGAATTTTCTTTGTTCTTCAACTGTTTTTCCTTCTCCAGTGCTCTACATTGAAGGATTGAATGCCCCAAAAATTTACAATACTTGGGGACGCCCTCATATTCCAACTTTTGATAGAAACCTTTTAGCGGGTTATCAGTATCCTCTTGCCTAACCCAAACAGATCTAAGTTTTAGTTTATTGAGGTCAACTTCAATCCTCACTTTTGCCATTCCAGGTCTATCGAAAATCAGTAGCGATATCGACATATAAAGGGTTGCGTACAGGGGATCCAATTTGTCTAACATAATACCATGTATGACAGTGGTATGGTAAACCTGGTAATTAGACCCATACCGGAACAATAGGAGAATCTTCCTCTGGTATATAATCGAGGGTCCATTTTTGAAGCCACATACCCGTACCATCTATTTGAAACCTTCTGAACCATATCGTTTTACAGTCATGATCATTTGTGACATCAATAAAGACCGTACAAAAATCATACGCACCTATTTTGACGTCTCCTTTGAGAAATATCTTTTCGGCGAAGATTGAGCGAATGCGTTCTATATTAGGCCTTGTTCAAACAAACTTGCAAATAATCGTGTATCGGCACTCCTCAGCCATCACCCTATAGTAGTCACTCGATTTGAAGATTAGAACATGCATACCATTGTTAGTTGATTCGGGCTTTGACATTTGGGTCTCCATTATACATCATGCTCTATGACCTACGTATTGCGTCTTGACTATCAAAGTGTGTGCATACTGATGCCAAATATTTGGGCCGAAAAAGTATCTTTCAAGAAATTTCAGAGCCATTCAACTTATTCACCAGCTTCATCTAGAGCGATACACTCCGATTCTATTCTAGAGCGAGGCGATACACGTCTATTTGGAAGATTCCCGAATGACTGCTCCTCCACTAAGAGTAAATACATATCCACTCGTGGATTTTTCTTCATTTTACCGGTTATCCAATTTGCATCACTATGTCCTTTCAATACTATTGTATATTTGTTATAATGCAACATATAATTTTTATTATGTTTTCAATACCCTAAAATCTTTTCATTTTCATCCAATGAATTTGATTAGGATTACTAGGAAACCGACTCAGTTTACTAATAAGACATGCTATATCTGACCACGTACACTTCATGATATACATCATACTTTCCAACACTCTAGCATAATTCAATTTTGAGTCACTTTCACCTTCATTTTTTTAAAGTGCAAAGCTCACATTTATTGGAATCTTGGAAGTACTAAACTCCAAATACTTTAACTTGTCAAGTACATTTTCAATGTAATGAGACTATGACAATGCTAAACATTGTGGAGTTTTAAGAATTCTTATACCTAAGATCACATCAGCAACTCTAAGATCTTTCAAAATTTCTTTCTAGCATATGTTTAGAAGTATTTGTGTCATCAGTGTCTCTTCTGATGATCAACATGCCATCAACATACAAACAAACAATGGCCTTGTGATTTGGAGTATCTTTAATATAAACACGTTTATCACTTCCATCACTCTTAAATCCATTTGTCAACATGGTTTGGTGAAATTTCACGTATCATTGTTTGGGTGCTTGTTTTAGTCCATAAAGTGACTTAACAAGTTTGCACACAGGAACCATAAAATTTATTTCTCCAATTCTCCATTTAAGAAATTGTTTTCACATTCATTTAATGAATTTAAAGGTCATATACTGCACCAAGGGAGATCAATCAGCCTCCAAGTGTGATTACTCAATATTGAATCAATCTCACTATTGACAGCCTCTTTCCCAAAGATGTAGTTCGCAGAAGACATAACTTCATTAAATATATGAGACTTATTTTCAAGATGAAATATTACAAAATCAAATTTGAAGGAAGTATATGTCCTTTGACATTTACTATGCATCTAAATTTATTTATCAAGTACAATCTCCTTTGGTTCTATCCAAGGTCTTTTTAGACCCTTCACTAGAATACTCAAGTCCAATTTTACAGTTCACATTCTTAGGTCCGATTTTGATCCTATTGGCATAGGAACTTGGAATTTGGCTAGACACCCCAACACTTTGAAATATTTCAAGTCAGACTTCCTTCTTTTTAATTTCTCATTTGGAATAGATTGTGTCCTGAACAAAAAAAAACTTTTTATTGCTTTCTTTCTATACAGACAAAACTTTTTGTTGTTCCAATTTGCTGTAAGATAGCTTCTCCACACAAGTTTCGTGGTAAAACTGAACTTATAAGTAATGCATCCATCATTTCCTTCAAAGTTCATTTTTTTTATCCTGCAATTCCATTAGATTAAGGTGAGTATGATAGTAGTTTGATGGATAATTACACTTCCCAAACATATTTCGACAAAAGGAGATTTATACTCACCATCCCTATAACTTCTTATCTTTTTTTCCAACTGAATTTCAACTTCAATTTTGTATTGCCTAGACATTTCTATTGGTTCATCCTTGCCATTCAATAAATAGACATAATCGTATCTAATGCAATTGCCAATAAAAGTTATGTTATATTTTTTTACCACCACGAGATGGTGTTGATTTCATATCACAAATGTCCGTATAAATCAACTCTAAGGAATTAGAATTCCTTTCAACAGATTTATAAGAATGCTTAACATACTTAGATTCAACACAAATTTGACATTTTTATTTATTGCACTCAAAGTTAGACAAAACTTCTAAGTTGATCAGTTTTCCTTACAATGTTTTGTAATTGACATGTCCTAAGCGTTCATGTCACAAACAATTTGACTCAAGCAAGTAAGAAGAAATAAAAATATTGAGTTTGAAAAGCCCTCTGTGAGGTAGTTTTTTCTTACAAATATTTTGTTCTACTTAGTAATGTTTTGTCTGAACAAACATTGTTTAGATTCAGCACATTGTCAACTTTCCTTTCCCTTTTAGAAGACCTTTCCATAAATTTCAATTTTGTTGTTATAGAATTACCAATAAACATAGTTTTGTGGGTTCAATAAGGGTAATATGACCCAGATGTTTCTTTTACAATACAAACATGACAAATGACTTTACACAAATATTCATGTGTATACACATAGTTGTATTTTAATAGACAAATATTTTTGTGAAAAAAAAACCCAACATTTTAAGTGACACTCTTTCATAAAAGAAAACAACTATTTTGTGTGTGTATATATATATAATTTGGTAGTTTCATACTAGTAATACCATATACTAGTAAAAGAGAAACTCAACGACCACAATATCAAATATACTCTAAGAGTTTTGTGGGGTAAAACATAATACAAGAATGTCACTAAAACTAATTTTATCTTTATCAATATATATTTGAAGTATTTGAAAATAAATTTTGCACATATTTTTTCTCCATACTATAAAATTGTCATTGAAAGCATGAAACCTCTTTTGGAAATATTATTCTACAAAAGGATTATAGTGATTCAATTCTCTTTGACAATCTTTACACAATATCAAAGTTCATTCAATAGAGACACCTAATGTAGGCACAAAATCATTGACTTTAAGTCACTAGTCCTTTTTGTTTCCTTGCTATCACAACTAGATATACCACTTAGTATTTAGAATACTAACAATGAAGAATTTTTTTTTGTACAATTTGTTTCTATTTTAAAATGAAATTTTATATTCTTCGCATAGTCAATCGAATGAACTTTGAATGTGGATGAAGTTTTTATGACTTTAAATCAGTTTCAAATTCAAACGGAGTAGAAAACCAAAAGTACAACACTGACTTATTAGGTGAAGTTTTCATATTCTTCAAACCAATTGTACAGTCTAATTTATACTGAGTAGAAAACTACAAAGTTTTAAATATTCAAAAATTAGACACCATCAATTTTATACAGAGTATAAAACTACAAAAAAATTTCCTTTTTATTCTTTAAAAAGAATAATACATATTCTTAGATTATCACATAGATATGATTTTCTTTACAAATATCCTTCCAACTAAAACATTTTGAAATAGTATCTTATTTAACCAAAATATGCATATCTCATTCTGCAAACTATAGAATTTTAAAGACACCACTATTTGCTAAGAAAAATTCATTCAAAAAATCTATGGCTTGCAGATCTTTTCCAAAGACATCCGATATTTATCATGTAAACTTTTAGAAACTATTTCCCTCCTTATATAATTAATAAAAAGGATACCTGGTGTAATCTTTAACCAGAATACCACCAATTCTTCTGGTACATTATCACTTCGACCTTGCTAAACAGGGTACCAAATTCTAGAAAAGTAGTACAGTAATCTTGTACTTCCATCATCAGTTTCCCTCAATTAGTAGAATACAAAATATACCTACAGTAAATTAATGTCCTTAAGTTACTTAGTGTAAAAACTTTGAAGAACTTGGTAAGAAACAAAAAAGTTTAAAGAGTATTTTCCAAACTACAAAATTAAATCGGTAGAGAAAATAGAATGAGAAACATATTAGAAATAATATATGAAATATTTTTATCAAAGAAGAAATCGAGCCCACTAAATGAAAAGTATGTCTTTAAGGAAATTATTCCCCTCAAGTACCTGAGGTTAACTGAAAAATATCCTCTCATGATAGAACGATTTTACTCACTGGTGCATCGAGAACGATCTTACTCACTGGTGCATCGATACCTATACCCATAGTGTCAGCGAACCACTCAACGTTAGTAGAGTACACTTAGAATGCCAAATTTTGTAGTAGAAGAAGTCCAGAAAATTGGTTGTTACAAAATGAGAGGAAATATCTCTATTTATAGACAAGAAAGGGTAGTATGAATAAATGTTTATTGTGCCTTATCGGAAAAGGTCACAACCCTTGAAAACAATCACATTTTATCCAAGGAAGGCTAATTACTGAAAACATTCGTTTGGCGCAAGAAATTGTCCATGACATAAGAAGGGGTAATGTTGGTGGGAACTTGGTTATGAAATTAGATATGTCAAAGGCTTACGATAAAGTTTCTTGGGTTTTACATATGTATGTCCTTAGAAATCTTGGCTTCAGAGAACGTTTTATAAAACTCATATATAGAATCATTTCAAACAATTGGTATTCTGTAATTGTTAATGGGTGAAGATATGGTATCTTTAGTTCTTCTAGAGGTCTCAAACATGGCGACACTTTTTCTCCTACTTTATTTATTATTGGTGTTGAGGACCTCTCCAAAGCTCTCAATCATATGAATAACATAGTGGATTTCAAAGGCTTTACCATGAGCAAAAATGGACCTCAAGTGAATCACCTTTGCTTTGTTGATGATATAGTCCTTTTTCTTCTATCGACAAACACTCTATTAAATTGATCATGATGCAATTCATGATGTATCAGGAGGCATCAAGTCAAGAGATTAACAATGACAAGAGTTGATTCATTACTTATAAGGATGTGAACTTCAGAATCAATAGGAAGATCCAAAGATGAACATGTTGGTGTTTTTTTTTTTTTTAAAAAAAAAGGGCAGCACAAAAAGATTGAAATGACTCTGAATGGATTGAAATGTCTGTCAATAGCTTTCAATTTATTTCAATAATTTTCTTAAGCATTGAGGGACTTTATATAGCCAACAAAAAACATAATCTGCATAATTTGAAATTTAAAACAACCTAAAATATCTCAACAATTCAAACAACCTAAGTAAAATTCAAAATTCAAATTCATCTTAAACTAAACACTCCTCCTTTGCTTTAGTTACTGCAATTGAAAAAATACTCCTCAATTATTGCTTTGGTAGTTGATTCTGTAAGCTTTTCATTATTTTTTAACTTGCAAAATTTCTTCATTTTTCTTCTTCTTCTTTTGATTTTGTGCTTCAAAAATACCTTCCATGACATTGTCTTGTGTGGAAATTTATTTGAAAGTCTTTAATCTAAACTTTTGTAGGAATTACAAAATATTGTTGTAAAGATTTTTGTAACATCTCGCACCTAGAAATGACTATAAAGAGTTTAAAATATGAAAACATTGACTTTTGGAAGGAATAAGGAAATATGGAAATTGTCGAAGTTAAGAAAGTGAGTTTTGTCCATTTTCAAACGGCCATAACTCGTAGCTCAGAATGATTTAGTAGAGGCTCTTGATATGGTTGGAAAGACCTTGGAGATATATTTCCAACGCCGTCAAGTTTGCGCAATTTTGACATCATATGAGTGAGATATGCCTTTCGGAAATCGGGTTGTTGGATTGAGGAAAGTCCCAATCCGGGTTTAGGGAAGGGAAAAGTAGTCTTTTCTCTAGTTTATTTCCTAATTCGTTATTAGGGATTTATTGGGGTAAACACTTATTTTGGTCAGATTAGAAAAATTATATTCACGCTTAGGTCTTGGAGAAAAGAGAAAGGAAGAAAAGAAGGGAGAAAAGCTAAGATTTCGCCAAAAACGTCAAGCGTTTGGTGTGGAATTCGTCGGGGGTGATCCCTATTAAGGTATGTAATATTTATTTCGTGTTGGGTTAGTTCACCCACACACTAACATATTTAAATTCAGTGATTTGGAGTTGTTTACATGTTAAGAATTGAAGTTCTTGAAGAACAATTGTCAAATTCTTGTTTGTTGAGTTGTTGATGCTTGGGGGTTGATTTGATTTAGGTTTCCAGGTTTTTTTCCGAGTTAGATTGGTTGTATATTGAGGGTACAAGTGATACTAAGTTTTTGGGGAAGGAACCATGGGAGTTTAGAGATGAAAAACGAGAGAGAAAAGTCAGAGGTTTTCTGGGCAAGGCATGGGTCGCCGCGCCTGCCAGAGCGCCAGAAAAGTTCCTCTGAACTTTGGCCTCCGGCGCGTCGCGCCAGCCAGTACGCCACAGAAACTTTGCTAAATTTTGAGGGCTAGAACCCCGCCCCTCTCAGAGCGCCAGGGACGGCAGTTCTCCACATTCGTTCCCCACCTTCTCGTACTTGTTCCTAAGTGATGTGCCTATGTTTCCTAGTTGATTCCAACATTCTAAAGTACATCTAAACATCATGAAATCGTCCATAAACATGAGATCATGAACCTTGAATCCATAATTCAATTCAAGGAAGGTTAAGTTCAAAGTCAAAGAAGTTAAGAGTCAAGTCTAGAAGTTAAGAAGCAAGTCAAAGCAAAGTTCTTAAAGTTTTCAAGGGTCTTTAACAATGTTTTAACGTCATTTTAAGACCTAAGTTTTGAAGTTAAGCAAAGAGTAAAGATATGGTTTGAAGTTCTTTTCTTCAAAGAGATATATGGGGACTATGTATTCCCAAAGATGTTTTAAACAAAAGTTTTCACATTTAAACAAGAATGGAAACTGAGACTTCCAAAGAGCCTTCGGGCTAGTTTTTATAAAAGAGTAATCACTTTCTTAATGAAGCAAGAGAGGAAACTGAGATTTTCAAGATAGCCTTTGAGCTAACTTTTTGAGAAATTATCTCAAATCAACAGAAAGAAATATGTTTTAAAAACATAAGAGCCCGTACATTTTTGGGAGTAGTATTGAGCACCAAATTGGGGGAGCGTTCAAAGAACCCACAGCCCCCATAGAACCATGTAGCCATCATAGGTAGAAGAGGTTCATACTCTTTAGATGAATCCTTTTCAAATTATACTAGTGGATCCATTAGGCAGTTCAGTTTCTATACCTTTGGCCAGGTATAGGATGCTCTGGCAGCGTGAGGTTGATCGTTGTATCATCACTATAGCTCTTATGTGATGGTTGTCGGTTAGAGAAACTCCCACAATAGTTATTGTACTTTTATATACATTAGTTCATTTGTATTTCTACATACATCTTAGATCTATTGTATCTTTGCATACACACAATGTTTATAGCATGTTTTAAACCATCTTTTATTTATATTGCACTTGTTTTAAATTGTCGTATATTGAAATGAGTCAGTCGGGTTTAGTTGAGTTGAGCCAGGTAAGTTATTCAGTTTCTTTCAGATTTCCTTCTAGTCTATGTTGTTTAGCATTCCAACTCACATACTCGTACATTCAATGTACTGATGCCAGTTGCCTTGCATCATCTTATGATGAAGATTCAGGTAACCAGGATCAACATCCAGTTGAGCAGCTCAGAGTCAGTGGTGTGCCTCCTTGCATTCAGGAGGACTCTTTTATTCGCTTTCAGTCTTTCATTTATTAAGATGTTGTGGGGTTTGTCCTAACATCTATCTCAGTATTTTAGAGGCTTCATAGACAGTCAGATAGTTATTAGTGCAAATGTCTTTCTTTATCCTTCAGATGTTGTTTAATGACTTAAGTGCCATTTTGGCCAGTTTATTATCATTTAAGTTGATTTATGATCTTATATTGTGTTTAGTTAAGTCTTCCACTGAGTTAAGTAGCCAGGCCAAGGGTTCGCTTGGGGCCAGCAATGGTCTCCGAGTGCCGGCCACGTCTAGGGTGTAGACTCGGGGGGTGACAATTTTTCTTCCTACACAACATCACGTATTAGACAGGTTACAAAATATGGTTTTATTCTCACAGACCAAATTTGATAGTTTTCTCCTGTAAAAGTTTTTGGGGCATTCAAAGAGAGATTGTTGTTTGCCATTATTTTTGGTTAAAAATTAGATTAGGAAAGCCCGTGCGTTGAAAAAAATGCACCAGTTGAATATAGTAGCCCTGACGGGTTAAAATGGATAGCCTTGACGCATTAAAGAGATTGGAAAATAGCCGTTGCGGGTTAAAAGTAGTATGGTAGTTCCTTCGAAGATTTCACAGATCCTGTAAGATCAATAAAGCTCTTGATACCACTGTTGGTCTTTTAAAAAAAAATGGGCCTGCACCTAAAGATTGATGTCTCTCAATAGATTGAAATGACTTTCAATAGCTTTCAATTTATTTCAATAATTTTCTTAAGCATTGAGGGAATTTATATAGCAATCAAAAAACATAATCTGCATAAGTTTAAATTTAAAAGAACCTAAAATATCTCAACAATTCAAATAACCTAACTAAAACTCAAAATTCAAATGAACCCCCTCAAGACTATCCTTTATCAAATTGAAGAATATTTCTCCAATTTCTTCTAGGGTCAAGACTCTATCAGACTCATACTTTCTGATCAACTAGTTCGACAGGTGATTCAAGTGGACATTGGAAATATGGAGGACAAAGATCATTGCATTTAAACTCCTACAACTAATGGAAATTTTTCTTGCTCTTCTGCTTGAGATTTTCTTCGACAGAGACAATAGAAAAATCCCAATTTTAATCTAATTTGGGGAAAAGGAATTCCTTTTAAGATCTCTTTCTTCATGTGGAGAGTTATTAAAAGGAAACTTCCTATCGATAATATCATTATGATATTTGGTATTCATGTGGATACTAGATGTACTTGTTGCACTATCTCTCAACTGGAGACACTAGACCAAGTGTTCACTACTAGTGATTTAGCAAGGAAAGTTTGGAATCAAATAGCCAGCCCTCTTGGAATAGTTCATAATTCCAATATTGTCTAGGGCACTTTGGACTATTGTTGCAGTATACTGCAAAAAAGATAAAGTACACTGGTTGTTTATCCATCTCATTCCTTGTTTCACCCTTTGGGAAATTTGGAAAGCAAGAAATGCAAAAAGGTATGATAACAGAAAGACATCTCTTTTCAGAATTACTAATCAAATCTTGTTTAATGTACAGGTAACTATATCCAAGAAATTCAGTAGAATGGATGCTAATTGGGGATGGACTACTACACTCTCAATAGCTGAGAATGTATCGACAAACACTCTATTAAATTGATCATGATGCAATTCAGGATATATCAGGAGGCATCACGTCAAGAGATTAACAATGGCAAGAGTTGATTCATTACTTATAAGGATGTGAACTTCATAATCAATAGGAAGATCAAAAGTTGGACATGTTGGTGTTTTTTTTTTTAATAAAAAGGGGCAGGACAAAAATATTGAAATGACTCTCAATGGATTGAAATGACTTTCAATAACTTTCAATAATTTTCTTAAGCATTGAAGGGCTTTGTATAGCCAACAAAAAACATAATCTGCATAATTTGAAATTTAAAACAACCTAAAATATCTCAACAATTCAAACAACCTAAGAAAAATTCAAAATTAAAATTCATTTTAAACTAAACACTCCTCCTTTGCTTTAGTTACTACAATTGAAAAAATACTCCTCAATTTTTGCTTTAGTAGTTGATTCTGTATTCTTTTCATTATTTCTGAACTTGCAAATTTTCTTCATTTTTCTTATTCTTCTTTTGATTTTGTGCTTTAAAAAGACCTTCCATGACATTGTCTTGTGTAAAAATTTATTTCAAAGTCTTTAATCTGAACTTTTGTAGGATTTGCAAAATATTATTGTAAAGATTTTTCTTCTTAACTTATCACTTTGGAAGTAGAAATTTTGTCAACTTTTGGTACTAAAACTTTTGAAGTAGAAGCAATAGTGTTGTCAATGTTATTGGCTAAAGTATCATTAAAATCAGCAACATTAATCCCTTCAGCCATTTTGGTCCCATTATTTGTAGAAACAGTAGCATTCTTCTTAATAGCATTTTCCTTGTTCTTCAACTCTTTTTCCCTCTCCAGTGCTGTACATTGAAGGATTGAATTCCCCAAAAGTTTACAATACTTGGGGACGCCCTCATATTCCAACTTTTGACAGAAACCTTTTAGTGGGTTATCAGTATCCTCTTTCCTAACCCAAACAGATCTAAGTTTTGGCTTAGTGAGGTAAACTTCAATCCTCACTTTTGCCATTCCAGGTCTATCGAAAATCAGTAGTAGTATCGAGATGTAAAGGGTTGCCTACAGGGGATCCAATTTGTCTCACATAATACCATGTATGATAGTGGTATGGTAAACCTAGTAATTAGACCCATACCGGAACAATAAGAGAATCTTCCTCTGGTCTATAATCGGGGGTCCATTTTTGAATCCACATAACCGTACCATCTATTTTAATTGACCTTTAGAACCACATCTTTTTACAATCATCATCATTTGTGACATCAATAAAGACCGTACGAAAATCATACGTACCTATTTTGACGTCTCCTTTGAGATATATCTTTTCAGCGAAGATTGAGCGAATGCATTCTATGTTAGGCCTTGTTCAGACAAACTTGCCAATAATCGTGTATTGGCACTCCTCAGCCATCACCCCATAGTAGTCACTCGATTTGAAGATTACAACATGCATATCATTGTTAGTTGATTCGGGCTTTGACATTTGGGTCTCCATTATACATCATGCTCTATGACATACATATTGAGTCTTGACTATCAAAGTGTGTGCATATTGATGCCAAATATTTTGGCTAAAAAGTATCTTTCAAGAAATTTCAGAGCCATTCAACTTATTCACCAGCTTCATCTAGAGCGATAAACTCAGATTCTATTGTAGAGCAAGCGATACACGTCTATTTGAAAGATTCCCGAAAGACTGCTCCTCCACTACGAGTAAATACATATCCACTGGTGGATTTTTCTTCATTTTACCAGTGATCCAATTTGCATCACTATGTCCTTTCAATACTGTTGGATATTTGTTATAATGCAACGCATAATTTTGATTATGTTTTCAATACCGTAAATTTTATCCTTTTCATCCAATGAGTTTGATTAGGATTACTAGTAAACTGACTCAGTTTACTAATAGCACATGCTATATCTGACTGCGTACACTTCATGATATACATCATACTTCCCAATACTATAGCATAAATCAATTTTGAGTCACTTTCACCTTCATTCTTTACAAGTGCAAAGCTCACATTTATTGGAATCTTGGAAGTACTAAACTCCAAATACTTTAACTTGTCAAGTACATTTTCAATGTAATGAGACTATGACAATGCTAAACATTGTGGAGTTTTAAGAATTATTATACCTAAGATCACATCAGCAATTCTAAGATCTTTCAAAATTTCTTTCTAGCATATGTTTAGAAGTATTTATGTCATAAGTATCTTTTCTGATGATAAACATGCCATCAACATACAGTCAAACAGTGACCTTGTGATTTGGAGTATCTTTAATATAAACACGTTTATCACTTCCATCACTCTTAAATCCATTTGCCAACATGGTTTGGTGAAATTTCACGTATCATTATTTGGGTGCTTGTTTTAGTACATAAAATGACTTAACAAGTTTGCACCCAGGAATCATAAAACCCTCGGGTTGTTCCATGTAAATTTCTTTCTCCAATTCTCCATTTAAGAAGTTGTTTTCACATCCATCTAATGAATTTGAAGGTCATATAATGCAACAAGGGAGATCAATCAGCCTCCAAGTGTGATTACTTAAGATTGAATCAATCTCACTATTGACAGCCTATTTCCCAAAGATGTAGTTCGAAGAAGACATAGCTTCATTAAATATATCAGACTTATTTTCAAGAAGAAATGTTACAAATCAAATTTGAAGGAACTAGATGTCCTTTGACATTTACTATGCATCTAAATTTATTTATCAAGTACATTCTGCTT
Organism: Solanum chiquidenum; assembly: GCA_029582725.1. Lineage (NCBI taxonomy): Eukaryota > Viridiplantae > Streptophyta > Magnoliopsida > Solanales > Solanaceae > Solanum > Solanum chiquidenum. The sequence goes on from JAJOOS010006791.1 coordinate 14,377, forward strand.
TGGTTCTTTCCAAGGTAATTTTAGACCCTTCACTAGACTACTAAAGTCCAATTTTACAGTTCACATTCTTAGGTTTGATTTTGATCCTTTTGGCATAGGAACTGGGAATTTGGCTAGACACCCCAACACTTTGAAATATTTCAAGTTAGACTTCTTTGATTTTCATTTCTCATTTGGTATAGATTGTGTCCTGAACTAAAAAAAAACCTTTTATTGCTTTCTTTCTGTACTAACAAAACTTTTTGTTTTTCCATTTTGCTGTAAGATAGCTTCTCCACACAAGTTTCGTGGTAAAACTGAACTTATAAGTAATGCATCCATCATTTCCTTCAAAGTTAATTTTTTTTATCCTACCATTCCATTAGATTAAGGTGAGTGTGATAGTACTTTGATGGATAATTCCAGTTCCCAAACATATTTCGACAAAAGATGATTTATACTCTCCATCCTTATAACTTCTTATCTTTTTTTCCAACTAAATTTCAACTTCAATTTTGTATTGCCTAGACATTTCTATTGCATCATCCTTACCATTCAATAAATAGAAATAATCGTATCTAATGCAATTGTCAATAAAAGTTATGAGATACTCTTTTACCACCACGAGATGGTGTTGACTTCATATCACAAATGTCCGTATAAATCAACTCTAAGGAATTAGAATTCCTTCCAACATATTTATAAGAATGCTTAACATACTTAGATTCAACACAAATTTGACATTTTTATTTACAGCACTCAAAGTTAGACAAAACTTCTAAGTTGATCAGTTTTCCTTACAATATTTTGTAATTGACATGTCCTAAGCGTTCATGTCACAAACAGTTTGACTCAAGAAAGTAAGATCAAATAAAAATGTTGAGTTTGGAAAGCCCTCTGTGATGTAGTTTTTTCTCACAAATATTTTGTTCTACTTAGTACAATTTTGTCTTATACAAACATTGTTTAGATTCAACACATTGTCAAATTTCCTTTCCTTTTTAGAAGGACCTTTCCATAAATTTCAATTTTGTTGTTTTAGAATTACCCATAAACATAGTTTTGTGGGTCCAGTAAGGGGAATATGACCCAAATGTTTCTTTTACAACACAAACATAACAAATGACTTTCCACAAATATTCATGTGTATACATATAGTTGTATTTTAATAGACAAATATTTCCATGAAAAAAAATCCAATATTTTAATGACATTCTTTCATAAAAGAAAACAACTATTTTGTATATATATATAATTTGGTAGTTTCATACTAGTCATACCATATACTAGTAAAAGAGAAACTCAACGACCACAACATCAAATATACTCTAAGCGTTTTGTGGGGTCAAACATGATACAAGAATGTCACTAAATCTAATTTTATCTTCATCAATATATTTTTGAAGTATTTGAAAATAAATTTTGCACATGTTTTTTCTCCATAATATCAAATTGCCATTGAAAGCTTGAAACCTCTCTTGGAAATATAATTCTACAAAAGGATTATAATAGTGCTTCAATTCTCTTTGACAATCTTTACACAATATCAAAGTTCATTCAATAGAGGCACCTAACGTAGGCACAAAATCATTAACTTTAAGTCACTAGTCCTTTTTGTTTTCTTGCTATCACAATTAGATATACCACTTAGTATTTAGAATACTAACAATGAAGATTTTTTTTTTGTAAAATTTGTTTCTATTTAAAAATTAAATTTTATATTCTTCGAATAGTCAATCGAATGAACTTTAAATGTGGATGAAGTTTTTATGACTTCAAATCAGTTTCAAATTCAAACGGAGTAGAAAACCAAAAGTACAACACTGACTTTTTAGGTGAAGTTTTCATATTCTTTAAACCAATTGCACAGTCTAATATATACAGAGTAGAAAACTATAAAATTTATAAGTCTCCAAAAATTAGACACAATCAAATTTTATACGGAGTATAAAACTAAAAAGATTTTTCTTTTTTATTCTCCAACAATAGTAAAACATATTCTTAGATTATCACATAGATATGCTTTTCTTTTCAAATATCCTTCCAACTAAAACATTTTGACATAGTATCTTATCTAACCAAAATATGCATATCACATTTTGCAAACTAAAGAATTTTAAAGACAACACTATTTGCTAAGAAAAATTCATTCAAAAAACATATGGTTTGCAGATCTTTTCCAAAGACATACGATATTTATCGCATAAACTTTTAGAAACTATTTTCCTCCTTATATAAATAATAAAAAGGTTACATGGTGTAATCTTTAACCAGAATACCACCAATTCTTCTAGTACATTGTCACTTTGACTTTCCCTAACAAGGCACCAAATTCTAGAAAAGTAGTGCAGTAATCTTGTACTTCCATGACCAGTTTCCCTCAATTAGTAGAATACAGAATATACCAGCAGCATATTAATTTCCTTAAGATACTTAGTCTAAAACATGGTAAGAAAAAACAAAGTTTAAAGAATATTTTCCAAACTAGAAAATTAAATCAGTAGAGAAAATAGTATCAGAAATAGATTAGAAATAATATATGAAATATTTTTATCATAGAAGAAATCGAGCCCATTGAATGCAAAGCATGTCTTTAAGGAAATTATTTCCCTCAAGTATATGAGGTTAATTGAAAATATTCTCTCATGATAGAACGATCTTACTTACCGGTGCATCGATACATATACCCATAGTGTCAGCGAACCACTCAACGGTAGTAGAGTACACTTATTATGCTAAATTTTGTAGCAGAAGAAGTCCAGAAAATTGGTTGTTATAAAATGAGAGGAAATATCTCTATTTATAGACAACAAAGGGTAGTATTAATAAATGTTTATTGTGCCTTATCGGAAAATGTCACAACCCTTGAAAAGTTATAACCCTTCTGAAAGTTCACAAACTTTGATAAAGTCACAACTCTTCATAAAAGTCGCAACTTTTAATTGAAGTCACAAATCTTCATAAAAGTTGCAACTCTTCACTTTCCATTCAAACCTTTTAAAACCCAACAAACATATTTTTAAGGGGCTGGGGGACTTTGTAGAGACAAAGCACACTATACATTACTTTATATTGTTTTCTATAATTGAGTCATTTTTATTATTTGTATTTGTTTAACTACACATTGATTGTAGTTAATTAATTGAAGGTTTCCTGATTAACGATGCCGTTATATTTTGTTGTTCTTGAGGAGATTGTGAGATTAAATTTTACTTGAGCAACATCACTTCAAAGTATTAACATATTAATGATTGGAATTTTATAGGGAGGGTTAAAATAACAAAATTTTGACACAATCTAAGTGAATAAAATAATTGGTTAGGTAATAAGGTTCATTCAAGAGAAAACATTAAAAAATTACTATATTTGACGTAAGAAATGATTCACTTTTTAAAATATTATTGATTTACCATTTTTGTTCCTACTCATCAAATTAAATAAAATAAAATTCAAAATTTACCCTCCAAGGTCCTGGCTCCTACTTATCAAATTAAATATTTGGTAAAATATCACTAAAATTAAAATTCAAAATTTACCTTCTTGACTCCTACTCATCAAATTAAATTAAATAAAATTCAAAATTTACTATCCTATAGTCTTACTCATCAAATTAAATGCCTAATAAAATAAAAGAACTAAAAGTCAAAATTTACCTTCTTGGCTCCTACTCATCAAAATAAATGAAATAAAATTTCAATTCTACTTTCTTAGCTCCTACTCATCAAATTAAATGCTTAAGAAAATGTCACAAGAATCAAAATTTGAAATTTATCCTTTTTGACTCATACTCATCAAAATAAATGCTTAAGAAAATATTAGAAGAACTAAAATTTGGAATTTTTCCTTTTGACTCCTCCTCATCAAATTAATTTAAATAAAGCTTAAAATTTATCCTCGTGACTCCTACTCATCAAATAAATTCAAAAAAAATGTTGTAAAAAATTAAGAGAAATTACTAATCCTCCTGGATCCTACTCATCAAGACATAATGTATTACAATAATCTTGACAATTTTCCGATATATACAAATTTCTTCACTCTCCCTTTGCTTCCAATCCTCTTTCATTTGCCAACATGGCTTGGTCAAATTTCACGTAGCATTGTTTGGGTGCTTGTTTTAATCCATAAAGTAACTTAACAAGTTTGCACCCAGGAACCATAAAACCTTCGGGTTGTTCCATGTAAATTTCTTTCTCCAATTATCCATTTAAGAATTTGTTTTCACTCCCATTCAATGAATTTGAAGGTCATATACTGCAGCAAGGGAGATCAATCAACCTCCAAGTGTGATTACTCAAGATTGAATCAATCTCACTATTGACAGCCTCTTTCCCAAAGATGTAGTTCGTAGAAGATATAACTTCATTAAATATATGAGACTTATTTTCAAGAAGAAATGTTACAAAATCAAATTTCAAGGAAGTAGATGTCCTTTGACATTTACTATGCCTCTAAATTTATTTATCAAGTACAATCTCCTTTGGTTCTTTCAAAGGTATTTTTAGACCCTTCACTAGACTACTAAAGTCCAATTTTACAGTTCACATTCTTAGGTTCGATTTTGATCCTTTTGGCATAGGAACTGGGAATTTGGCTAGACACCCCAACACTTTGAAATATTTCAAGTTGGACTTCCTTCTTTTTCATTTCTCATTTGGTATAGATTGTGTCCTGAACTAAAAAAAACCTTTTATTGCTTTCTTTTTGTACTGACAAAACTTTTTGGTTTTCCATTTTGCTGTAAGATAGCTTCTCCACACAAGTTTCGTGGTAAAACTGAACTTATAAATAATTCATCCATCATTTCCTTCAAAGTTCAATTTTTTTATCCTGCAATTCCCTTAGATTAAGGTGAGTATGATAGTAGTTTGATGGATAATTCCACTCCCCAAACATATTTCGACAAAAGGAGATTTATACTCTCCATCCTTATAACTTCTTATCTTCTTTTTTTCAACTGAATTTCAACTTCAATTTTGTATTGCCTAGACATTTCTATTGCATCATCCTTACCATTCAATAAATAGACATAATCGTATCTAATCCAATTGTCAATAAAAGTTTTAAGATACTTTTTTTTCCACCATGAGATGGTGTTGATTTCATATCACAAATGTCCGCATAAATCAACTCTAAGGAATAATAATTTCTTTCAACAAATTTATAAGAATGCTTAACATACTTAGATTCAACACAAATTTTATTTTTTTATTTACTGCACTCCAAGTTAGACAAAACTTCTAAGTTGATCAGTTTTCCTTACAATGTTTTGTAATTGACATGTCCTAAGTGTTCATGTCACAAAAAGTTTGACTCAAGCAAGTAAGAACAAATAAAAATGTTGAGTTTGAAAAGCCCTCTGTGAGGTAGTTTTTTCTCACAATTTTTTTGTTCTACTTAGTACAGTTTTGTCTGATACAACCATTGTTTAGATTCTGTAACACCCCGTAACTTGAAAGAACTGGAAAGGAGTTAAAAAGTGGAAATAGTCATTTTTGGGAAGAATATAAAAATCTGGAATTTTTTTGTTAAAGTATGTTAAGTTGGATTTTTGGTCAACTTCAAACGGCCATAACTTCTATCTCAGGATGATTTAGGTGTGTTTCCAGATACCGTAGGAATGATCTTGGAACAATCTTTCCAATGCCACCAAGTTTGCATGATTCCGAGTTCGTATGAGGGACATATGCCCATTTGAAGTTGGGCTGTTCAAAAAGTCTAATCCGGATTTTAGAAGGGCATTATGGTCTTTTCCTCACCCAATTATTTTATTACGTTTTTGGGTAATTAATTGGGGTCTAAACTGATCTTAGTCAGTTTACGCTTTTGGAAAAAGAGTTAGGATTTTGAGAAAAGAGAAAAGAAGAGGAGAAGGAGCAGGAATCGTCAAGATCTTCAAGAAACGCTTGTGGATTTCGTCAAGGGGTAATCCCTACGAGGTATGTGAGATCACATAGCGTTGGGTTAGTTCACCCATGTGCGAATCATGTTTAATTCAGCGATTTTCGTCCTAAAAGAGTTAGAATTTGATGTCTTGAGTTGTTTTCATTATTGAACTTATATGTGATTGATGGGTTTTCTTGAGACGTTTTAGCGGTGTTAAGAGTTGTTTTGAGTTAGATTCTAGTGTACATGTTTTGGGTATCTGAATCTAAGAAGCTATTGAGAAAATAATCGATTAAAAGCTATTTACGATCAGAAAATGAGTTGAAATATTTGTCAGACTCACCTGGGGAAGGTCTGGCGCGGCGCCCCCTATCTACGCCAGAAGGGCTGGGGTGGCGTGCCTGCAGTGCCCCCAAAATGAACTCCAGAAAGTTAGGCCTGGCGCGGCGTGCTAGGGACGCGCTCGGATCATCGTTTTCCACCCATTTTTCATTGTTGAGCCCATTTAAGTCCTCCTAAAGTGTACTAACACTTCATATTGATTCTAATTACTTTAAATGACTTATAAACGTCTAGAAATCATCCAGAAACATGAATCATAACCTTGAATCAATAAATTCAAATTCAAGGAAAGTTAAGAGCCAAGTCTAGGAAGTTCTTAGAATCTTTTCTAGGAGTCTTTTGCAAATTCTTTTAACTTTGTTTTAAGACTTAAAGTTCAAGTTGAGTAAAGGGTAAAGAGTAAACATTGAAGTTCATTTCTTCAAAAGTATATGGAGACTATGTATTCCCAAAGGGTTTAAAATGTTTTCACACTTAAACAAGAAAAGGAAACTTTGATTTCCAAATAGCCTTTGATCTAGTTCAGAAAAGAGTAACGCTTTCACAATTAAGCGAGAGAGGAAACTTTGATTTCCAAGATAGCCTTTGAGCTAAGTTTTGAGCAATTATCTTAAATAACAGAAAGAAGTATGTTTTTAAACATAAGAGCTAGTATCATATTTTGGGAGTAGTATTGAGTACCGATATGGGGGACAGTTCAGACAACTCACAGCCCCCATAAACCATGTAGCCATCATGGGTAGAAAATAGTCACACTTTTTAGATGATTCTTTTAGTGCTTTTTAGCATAGACTAGTCGATCCACTTAGTAATTTAGGTTTTATACCCTCGGCAAGGTATAAGACGGCCTTGGCAGCGTGAGGCAAAATGTTGTATCATCACAATAGCTCTTACGTGATGGTTTTCAGTTATAGAAACTCCTACAGAAGTAATTGTATTCTTATATACACATTATTCTTGTATTTTTACATACATCTCAGAGTTATATTGTATCGTTGTATACATACAGATTTGACATCCATGTTTTAAAAGCTTTTCTTTATATTGCACTTGCTTTATACTACTTTATATTGAAATGAGTTCTGTTGAGTTGAGTTGAGCCAGGTAATCCTTTCAAGATTATGTCTCGTTTAGCATTCCAACTCACAAACTCGTACATTTACTGTACTAATGCCCGTTCGCCTGCATCGTCTTATGATGCAGACGCAGGTAACCAGGATCATCATCCTGTGCCTAGTTGATCCAGTTGAGCATTCAGAGTCAGTTGGTAAGCCTCCTTGCTTTCTGGAGGGCCCCTTTGTTACCATTTGTTTTTTTAGTATTTCATTTGTTAGGATGATCGAGGGTCTTATCCTGACATCCATCTCAGTTATTTTCGAGGCTTCATAGACAGTCAAACAGTAGTTCTTTAGTCCTTTATTATCATTATCTTATGTTGAGACTTGAGTTTGCCTTAATGGCCAGTTGAATGTTCCTTTCTAACATTCCAGTTTATTACATAGATTTATATTTGTTAAGTCTTCCTCTAAGTAAGTAAGCCAGGCCAAAGGTTTTGCTTGGGGCTAGCAATGGTTCTTGAGGGCCAGTCCCGCCAAGGGTGTAGGCTCGGGGTCTGATAAACTTAGTATCAGAGCAAAGAGTTCAAGAGTCCTAGGGAGTCTATGAACCCGTGTCTTTAGAGTCCTAGTTATCGGTGTGAAGCACACCACATCTATAATTAGGAGACTGCAATACTTAGGAAATTTTCTCACTTCTTTCACACTCATTTCGTGCGTTAGAGTTTGATCTCTAAAAAGTTTCTTCTAATTCATGCTTGTGCGTGTGTTTCAGTAATCATGCCTCCACGAAGAGCTTATAGATGTTGTCCTGCTAGGCGTAATGTTGAGGAGCAAGGAGTACCCAATGCACTTGAAGTTTAACCCCAAGGAGAAGTTACCAATGCTGAGTTCGGTGAGGCTATCCGGATGTTGAGCCAACTTGTGACCAACCAAGCTGGGAAACAGTGAGGGAATCAACAGGAAGTAGCTGACACTTCAAGGATCCGTGAGTTCTTAAGCATGAATCCTCCAAGTTTCACTGGTTCAAGCACTATTGAGGATCTAAAGAACTATATTGAGGAGCTTCAAAAGGTGTTTGAGGTCATGGATGTTTCTGATACAAAGAGGGTGGTACTAGATGCCTACCATATGAAGGGTGTCGCTAGGATTTCGTTCGATCAATGGAAGAAGAACCGAGCTGAGGATGCACCACCTACGCGTTGGGCTTGTTTTGAAGAGGCCTTGTTGGGGTGTTTCTTCCCTTGAGAACTGAAAGAGGATAAGGTACGAGAGTTCCTCACACTTAAGTAGGATTCTTTGAGCGTCCATGAGTATGGGTTAAAGTTCCCCCAACTATCCCGTATGCTCCGGACATGGTTGCGGAGTTGAGGAGTAGAATGAGCTTGTTTGTTGCTGGGTTGTCTCGTTTATCGAGTAAGGAGGGTAGGGCTGCAATGCTAATAGGTGACATGGATATATCAAGGTTGATGGTCTATGTGCAACAGGTTGAGGAAGAGAAGCTGAGGGATAGAGAAGAGTTCAAGAATAAGAGAACATGGAATGAGTCCGGACAACAGAAGAATAATGCCAACCGGTCATCTTTCCAACATAAATAGAAGCAACCTGCTCCATCATCTGCTAGTGCACCTGCACCAAAGAACAAAAGTGAGTACAATAGTCAAAATTTTAGAGCTAAACCTGTTTATTCTCATAAATTTATGGCACCAGGGGGTAGTAAGACTTCCTCCTATGCTAAGTGTGGTAGGAAGCACTCAGGTACTTGTCGTGAGGGCCCAACTGGTTGTTTCAACTGTGGCCATAATGGTCATTTCATGTAAGAATGTCCAAAGAACAAGCAGGGTAATGGTAATGGGGGCAATAGAGACAGTCTTCTTCAGTTGCTCCACCAGATAGAGCTGCACCTAGAGGAGCTACTTCAGGTACTGACGGAGGATCAAATCGCCTATATGCTATCACAAGTCACCAAGAGCAAGAGGATTCACCAAATGTTGTCACTGGTATGATCCAAGTCTTTAACTCTAATGTTTATGCTTTGATAGACCCAAGAGTGAGTTTATCCTTTGTAACTCCTTATGTTGCTATGAATTTTGATGTTATTCCTGAGCAACTTAGTGAACCCTTCAGTGTTTCTACACCTGTTGGTGAGTCTATTCTAGCAAAGAGAGTATATCGTGATTGTCCCATTTTCATCAATCACAAGAGTACCATGTCAGATTTAGTTGAGTTAGACATGGTAGATTTTGATGTCATTCTTGGTATGGACTGGCTTCATGCCTATTATGCCTCAGATGATTGTAGAACTCGAGTTGTCAAGTTCTAGTTTCCAAATAAGCTAGTCTTAGAGTGGAAAAGTAGTTCAGCATTGCCTAAGGGTCATTTCATTTCATACCTTAAGGCAAGGAGGTTAGTTTCTAAGGGGTGTGTCTATCACTTAGTCCGAGTTAATGGCTCTAGTGTTGAGATACCTCATATTCAGTCAGTTCTAGTAGTAAAAGAGTTTGCAAAAGTCTTTCCAAATGATCTTCCTGGAGTCCCTTCTGAGAGAGAGATAGACTTTGGTATAGACATTCTTCTAGATACTCGTCTTATATCTATTCCGTCATATAAAATGGCACCAACAGAGTTGAAAGAGCTTAAAGAGCAGTTGAAAGATATCCTAGATAAGGGTTTTATTCTACCAAGTGTCTCACCTTGGGGTACTATGGTCTTATTTGTGAGAAAGAAGGATGGTTCCCTTAGGATGTGTATAGATTAAAGTTAGTTGAAAAAGGTTACCATCAAGAATAAGTATCCTCTTCCACGAATTGATGATCTTTTTGATCGGCTTCAGGGTGCTACTTGTTTATCTAAGATAGGCCTCAGATCAGGCTACCATAAGTTAAGAGTAAGGGAATGTTATATTCCAAAGACAACTTACAGAACCCGTTATAGTCATTATGAGTTTCTGGTCATGTCCTTCGGTTTGACCAATGCTCCTGCAACATTCATGGACCTTATGAACAAAGTATTCAAACCTTATTTAGTTATGTTTGTTATCGTCATCATTGATGACATACTAATATACTCGAGGAATGAAGATGATCACGCTAGTCATCTCAGAATAGTTCTCCAGACTCTAAAAGATAGAGAGTTGTATGCTAAGTTCTCTAAGTGTGAGTTTTGGCTTGAGTTTGTGGCATTCTTAGGACACATTGTGTCTGGAGAGGGAATTAAAGTTGATACTCAAAAAATTGAGGCAGTACTGAACTGGCCTAGACCCACATCTCCAACTGATATTAGGAGCTTCTTGGGTTTGGCTGGCTATTATTGAAGGTTCATAGAGGGGTTCTCATATATTTTATCCCATTTGACCAAGTTAACTCAGAAGACAGTGAAGTTTCAATGGTCTAAAGCTTACGAGAAAAGCTTTCAGGAATTGAAAAAGAGGTTGACTACTGCCCCAGTTTTGACCTTACTAGAAGGTACGCAAGGCTTTGTTGTTTATTGTGATGCGTCTAGAGTTGGTTTGGGTTGTGTGTTATTGCATAATGGCAAAGTTATAGCTTATGCCGTAGTTTTTGGTTTGAAAATATAGCGCCATTATCTTTATGGTGTTCATGTGGATGTGATCACCGATCACAAGAATCTTCAGTATGTGTTTACTCAGAAAGAGCTTAATCTCAGACAAAGGATGTGGTTGGAATTACTCAAGGATTATGACATGAGTATTCTTTATCACCCAGGTAAGGCTAATGTTGTTACTGATGCCTTGAGCATGTTGTCTATGGGTAGTACCACCCATTTTGAGGAAGATAAGAAAGAGTTAGCAAAAGATGTGCATAGACTTGCACGATTGGGATTTCGACTAATGGATTTCATAGAAGGAGGAGTGATGGTGATGAATGGGGCTGAATCATCACTAGTGTTAGAAGTAAAAAAGAAGCAGGATCAATATCCTATTTTTCTTGAATTGAAGGCAAATGTTCATAAGAAAAAGTATTGGCTTTTGAACAAGGGATAGAGGGTGTATTGAGATATCAAGGTAGGTTGTGTGTACCAAGAGTGGATGAACTCCAAGAAAGGATCATGCAGGAGGCTCATAGCTCCAAATATTCCATTCATCCGGGTTCCACAAAGATGTATCACGATTTGAGAGAGGTTTATTGGTGGAGTAGTATGAAGAAGGGCACTGCAGAGTTTGTTGCTAAGTGTCCGAATTACCAACAAGTTAAAGTAGAGCACAAAAGGCCAGACAGTATGGCTCAGAATATAGAACTTCCAGAATGGAAGTGGGAGATGATTAATATGGATTTCATCTCAAGTTTACCAAGGTCTCGCAGGCAGCATGATTCTATTTGGGTGATTGTCCATAGAATGAAAAATCAACCCATTTTTTGCCGGTAAAGACCACCCATACAATAGAGGACTATGCCAAGATGTATATTCAAGAAGTGTTTAGACTTCATGGAGTTCTGGTCTCCACTATTTCAGATAGAGGTGCACAATTTACTGCACAGTTTTGGAAGTCATTCAAAAAAGGCTTGGGTTCAAAGGTGAACTTAAGTACTGCCTTTCATCCTCAGACAGGTGGTCCAGCAGAGCACACTATTAATACCTTAGAGGATATGTTGAGGGCTTGCGTGATTGATTTCAAAGGTAATTGGGATGATCACCTACCTCTCATCGAGTTCGCTTATAGCAATAGTTACCACTCTACCATCCAAATGGTTCCTTATGAAACTCTTTATGGGAGAAGATGCAGATCTCCTATTGGAAGGTTTGAAGTTGGTGACGCAGGATTGATAGGACCAGATTTAGTTCATCAAGCTATGAAAAAGGTGAAAGTGATTCAGGAGAGGCTGAAAATGGCATAGAGTCGTCAGAAATCCTACACATCTGTTAGGAAAATGGAGTTAGAGTTTGAAGTAGATGATTGGGTATAGTTGAAAGTGTCACGACCCAAGCCTAGGGCCTAGACGTGACCGGCGAATGGGGAACCCGAAGGAACCCCCAAACAAGCCTCATAGCGTATCATAACACATCCTTGGTCGCGGAAGCAAATAAAATGACCATAAGCGATAAGCATAATCAAGGGGGAAATCGG
>JAJOOS010006792.1:0-20413 GCA_029582725.1 Solanum chiquidenum
AATTGGGGTTAAATTTTGAGAGTTATTTTTCCTACTGTTCATTGTCTTTCCGGTGAACTTTCCGGCCAGTCACCACCCAACCCCACTGGTCATCTCTCCTCTCTTCCGACCACTCCCCGATCCTTTTCCTTTCTCAATTTTTAACTTGTTTTTGCAGGATTTCACTCGAACCGGCAAGCTCAAAACTCCGGCGAAGCAACACACCCAACAAATCCGAGCGGACGCCAGATCCAACCAGCTCCGACGAGCAAAAAAGCCACAAGATCTCAGCCCTCACCACCAATAACTAAAACCCACCGAAAACGACCCTCGAACCACCTGAAACCACCAAACCCACCTCTGTTTCTGCCAGAAAACATCATCAGACCTCCATCACAACCCCTTTCTTCTCCAGCCAAACCGACCTCCAAACCGCCAAGAACAACCACCAAACAACCCCAAATCCACCAGAAACTCCACGAGTCCACCACCTACAAAACCCTCTCCATTTTTTCCATTTTCTGGCAACCAAAGATCCACAAACCACCAGACCCCCCATCTGTCCACTCTCCCTTCGTCATTTCCGGCGAAACTCCGGTGAAACCCCACCCCTTTTTCAGCGAAAATCAACCAATAAACCAACTAAGCGACCGGAACACCACAACTCCACCAAAACCCCTTTCTTCCCTCTTCGTTTCACTGCTCCTACCTCCGAGATCATACCACCACTGACCGGAGAAGAACACCAAACAACCAACAAATAACCGCCTCAATCACTCCCTTTCCTCCACCAGAAACCACCATTAACATTCATCGTTTCCGACCAGCTACAAACCACCAAAGCTTTGGCAAAACCCCATCCTCGTTTTCCCGTTTTGTTCGCTGCAACAAGTAGTTCCGGGGAGGAGTTCCAAGCTCCGATGAACTGGAGTAAAATAAGAGCTAAACAACGAACCAGACCCCCTCGCTCTTTCCCCCTTTTATTTTTGTTTGTTTTGCAGGTGTTAGATCTCCATTTTCCAACAAAATCAGACCCAAAATCCCAACATTCAAAATAGAAACGTTACCAGCAGCTCCAAACTCCGGTTACCCTTTTAACTTGGCATTTTTATGTTTATCTATTTCTATTTTTAGCTGTTCTTATTGTTTTATTTTTTGACAATTGTTTTCATTTTCATTTTGCTTTCCCTTTTTATTCTTTATGTCTATGGTTATTCACCCAAATATCACTGTGGCTTCCTTTTGCTTTAACTGATATGTTGTTGTAATTTTAGTTGTTATTATTTTATTATGATTTGTCATGGTCAAAGACAATAATTTTAATGTTATTTGGTTACTGTTGTTGTTTTAGTTTTATTATTATTTTATGTTGTTTGATTCCTTATTAACTCGTTATGGTTGTGGTTGTTTTCTGTGATGGTTGAATGATTTATTTACTCTATTTTATTGTTGCCTATTTGCTTAGCGTGATTTTGACCTTGAATCATTTTGTTGCCTCCTGATTTTATTCTTCATTTTTGTTGTTATATCAACCTTGGTTACTGCTTGCTAGTTGCTTCGCATAATTTTTAGATTATTTTTAATACGGTTCATACAATTTAGTGTTTGAAGTGTACGTTAAAATTTGGCCAATGAGAAAATCTCTCCGTCGGGTTTGGAGGCCTCTCCATTGTAAAATTCGGAATTTTAGTTTAAGTTTATACATTTTGTATGTTAAATTTGGCCGATGAAGAAATTACCGTCGATTTCCAAGGCCTTCCATGTTAATAAGACGGGTTTTTATTTTTAAGTTATTCTTTAATTAATTTATTTTTATTCATGTTAATTTATTACTAATACTTTTACTAAGTGCCTTTACAGGTACCCGGAGGTGCTTCCCATTGAAGCTATTCGAATTATACTTTTATTCATTATTGGATATTATTGACGATATGCAAATTTAGGCCGATTCTTATATTATTGTTTTATCATATTACTTGTGTATATTGCATGTTTATTATACTGGTACAATATTTTATTCTCCTCCTCAATTTGAAAAAATGAATTTAGTCGGGACCCACATTTGTGGATTTCGAAAGATGCCTAACCCCTTCCCTTCGGAATAACTTGAACCCCTTACCTTGAATCAATTGGTTTCGTAGAATTTCTTTCAAGTTAATTTATTAATTGGTTTCCTAGTTTTCCTTAAAATTAGGTGGCGACTCCCTTTTCCCTTTTACTTCTTTACCCGTTTTAAAATTGGTATATTCTTTAAAATTGAGTCACCGCGACGTTGCTCCCTCTCGCGGGATGTCAACTGTATTTAAATTGTAACGACCTGGTCCGGTCGTTATGAATAGGTCCATAGGGATGAAATTTGGGCCAGAAAACTTTCTGGGTATTAACTTGAAAATTCTTGGCTAGGCTAGTGTTAGATGACATTTGGGGTATGTGAGGTCTAGGGTCATTCGAGAAAGGATGGGACCCTTTATTTAGATTTTCTTGATGTATACTTGTATCCAAGACATTAAGGAATTCTTAGGGTCTTTTAAAATTTAATTCAGGTAAGTAGAACTCCCAGAATTAAACTTGGCGTGAAAGGTATAAGTCGAGACGTCAAGAGAAGATAGTTTGTGTTGTAAAAAGGGCTTTTTTCTGGGGTTGAGGTTTTTGAACTTTTGACGACTTGCTATAGCGATCGGCCTGTCACGCCTCGAGTCTACACCCTAGGCGGGACTGGCACTCGATAACCATTGATGGCCCCAAGCGAACCCTTGGCCTGGCTTACTTAACTCAGCGGAAGACTCTAAGCATGATTACAATTATCAAATGAACTTACTCAAATAGCTTAATAATATAACTTGGAATGTTAGAAGAATTAAACATTCAACTTGGCCAAAATGGCAACCCAAGTCTTAACATAATATAAAATGAGAAGACTAAATAACTAATAACTGACTATCTATAAAGCCTCTAAAACAAAGAGGGATATCGGGACAGGACCCCCGATCATCCTAACATCTGAAAGACTAGAAATCAAATAAAGGAGTCCCTCGAATGCAATGAGGTTCACAACATACTCTGAGTGCTCAAGCTGGATCATCGAGACACTGGATGCTGATCCTGGTTACCTGTGTCTGCATCATAAGACGATGCAGGCCAACTGGCATCAGTACATTGAATGTACGAGTATGCGAGTTGGAATGCTAAACAAAACATAGGCTTGGAAAGATTATGAAAGAAACACTTACCTTGGCTCTTCTCAACTCATGAATAACTTAACTCAGAATAAGGAAATGAACACATGCAATATATGAAAAATCTTTATAAAACAGTAAAAAACAACTTAATTCGCTAAAGGAAATGCAGTAACAAACTCAACTTTACTCATAGAATAAAATAATATAGTTTATGTGGGAGATTCTCTAACCGACAGCCACCACTATGAGCCTAAGTGTTGATACATCGTCTTGCCCACGCTGCCAGAACTGTCCTATACTTTGCCGTCATATAGAACGCTTAACTTAATGGATCCACTAGCTTAACTTATGTGATCATTTAAAAAGTATGACCCATTAATACCCATTATGGCTACATGGTTTATGAAGACTTGAGTTAGTATGAACTCGAATCCCCATATCGGTGCTCAATACTACTCCCAAAAATATACTTAGCTCATATGTTTTAAAAAACAAACTTCTTTCTTTGGTTTGCGATAATTACTCAAAACTTAGCTTAAAAGCTATCTTGGAATCGATGTTTCCTTTTCTTCTTAAATGTGAAACATTTTTATAAATTTCTTTGGGAATACTTAGTTCCCTAATAGCTCTTTGAGAAATGAACTCAAATCTTACTCTTTTCTCTTTGCTTGACTTGAAAACATGTGTCTTAAAATGAATTGAAAACATTGTTAAAGACTCTTGAAAACTTTAACAAACTTTGCTTTGACTTGCTTTTTAACTTCTAGACTTGACTCTTAATTTCTTTGATTATGGATTCAAGGTTCATGATCTCATGTTTATGAATGATTTCATGATGTTTAGATGTACCTTAGAGTGTTAGAATCAACTAGGAAACATAGGTACATCACTTAGAAACTAGTACGAAAAGATGGGGGAAGAATGGGGTGAACTAGCATCCGTGGCACTCTGAGAGGCGTGGGGCACCAGTGCCCAAACTTTAGAGGACAAGTTGGGGCGCTCTGGCTGGCGCGTCTCCCCAGAGCCCAACATTCAGGGGTTGCTTTGGGGCGCGCTGGCTGGCGTGACGCCCCACTCCCTTCCCCAGGTTTTTGATGACTTTACTCCTTCGTTTTTCATCTCTAAACCTTCTTAACTCCCATAGTTCTTTCCCCAAATACTTAGGATCATTAGTACCCTCAATACCCAATAGATTTAACGTGAAAAATAACCGCGAAACATGAATCAAATCAACACTAGGTATTCAACAATCAGCCAACTAGAATTCAACAATGTTCTTCAAGAACTTCACTTTCTTAACATTAAAGCAACTCCAATTTTTTTGCTGAATTGAAACATGTTTGGCGTGTGGGTGAACTAACCCAATACTGTGTGATCTCTCATACCTTGTAGGGATCACTCCCGACAAATTCCACTCGCAAAGCTTGAATGTTCTTGGCGATTTCTTGATTTCTCTCCTCTTTTATCTTGTTTCTTCTCCTCTCCATGCCCTAGCGTAAATTCTAATTTTTCTAAACTGAATAAAGTATTGTTTTACCCCAATTAATTCCTAAAAACTAAATAGGCAAATCATGAAAATACTAGTTTACCCTTCACAAATCCAGATTTGGACTTTCCTTAATCCAATAGCCCAACTTCCGAAGGGCATAACTTATTCATACGAACTCGGAATCGCGTAAACTTGGCGGCGTTGGAAAAATCATTCCAACCATATCTGGAACTAGAGCTAACTCATCCTGACCTGGGAGTTATGGTCGTTTGAAGTTGACCAAAAACTCACTTTAACTTGCTTAAACTTTTCCAGATTTCCTTATATTTTCCAAAAATGACTATTTCCAGATTTTTAAATTTCTTTCTAGTTGCGAAATTTTACAATATCTCCCCCTTGGGAACATTCGTACTCGAATGAGATTACTCTTACTAGGTTTAGGGTGCAACATCAAACTCAAACACCCAACAAGCAAATGCAAACAAACAACATGCTCATTCGTAGTTTAGAGAGCACTAAGAAGAAAATTAGTATCTTGATCTGCACTTTTTTTTGGATTCAAAGAGATGTGGATATCTCTTCTTCATGTCCTCTTCAGCTTCCCAAGTAGCTTCTTCAACAAATTGTTTCCTCCAAATGACCTTGATTGATGCTACCTCTTTTGTTCTCGACTTGCGAACTTGGCGATCTAGAATCTGGACAGGGATCTCCTCATAGGATAAGCTATCCTTGATCCCAATATTTTCAGTTGGTATGATCAATGAAGGATCGCCCATGCACTTCTTCAACATGGAGATGTGAAATACCGAATGAACTGCTGCTAATTCATGTGGTAGCTCCAACTCATAAGCTACATTACCAACCCTCTTGGCTATGTGATAAGGTCCAATATACCGAGTCCTAAGCTTCTCCTTCTTACCAAACCTCGTAACATACTTCATGGGTGAAACTTTCAAGTATACCCAATCATCTACTTCGAACTCTAACACCTTTCTCCTAATATCAGTGTAGGATTTTTGACGACTCTGTGCCATTTTCAACCTTTTTTAAGCACTTTCACCTTTTCCATAGCTCGGTGAACTAAATCTGGTCCTATCAACCCTGCTTCACCAACTTCAAACCACCCAATATGAGATTTGCATCTTCTCCCATAAAGTGCTTCATAAGGAGCCATTTGGATGCTGGAGTGGTAACTGTTGTTGTAAGCAAACTCAATGAGAGGTAGGTGACCATCCCAATTTCCTTTTAAATCAATCACACAAGCCCTCAACATATCTTCTAATGTATGAATAGTGCGCTCTGCTTGCCCATTAGTCTGAGGATTAAAGGCAGTACTTAAGTTCACCTTTGAACCCAAGCCTTTCTGAAAGGATTTCCAGAACTGTGTAGTAAATTGTGCACCTCTATCTGAAATAATGGAGACTGGGACTCCATGAAGTCTTACCACCTCCTGAATATATAACCTGACATAATCTTCTGCTGAATGGTTAGTCTTTACCGGCAAAAAGTGGGTTGATTTTGTTATTCTGTCAACAATCACCCAAATATAATCATGTTGTCTGCGAGACCTTGGAAAACCTGTGATGAAATCCATATTAATCATCTCCCACTTCCATTTTGGAAGTTCTATATTCTGCGCCAAACCACCTGGCCTTTGGTGCTCAACTTTCACTTCTGGCAATTTGGACACTTAGCAACAAATTCAGCAATGCCCTTCTTCATGCCATTCCACCAATAGACCTCTCTCAAGTCACGATACATATTTGTGGAACCCGAATGAATGGAATATCTGGAGCTATGAGCTTCCTCCATGATCCTCTCTTGGAGTCCATCCACCATAGGTACACACAGTCTACCTTGATATCTCAATACACCATCTCTCCCTTGTTCAAAAGCTAATACTTTTTGCTTATGAACATTTACCTTCAATTCAAGCAAAATAGGGTCTTGGTCTTGCTTTTCTTTAACTTCTGCCACTAGTGATGATTTAACCCCATTCGTCACCACTATTCCTCCTTCTGTGGAATCCATAAGTCGGACTCCTAGGCGTGCAAGCCTATGCACATATTTCGCTAACTCTCTCTTCCTTTCTTCAACATGGGTGGTGATACCCATAGACAACCTGCTTAAGGAATCAGCAACAACATTAGCCTTACATGGGTGGTAAAGAATACTCATGTCGTAGTCCTTGAGTAACTCTAACCACCTTTTGTGTATGAGATTGAGCTCTCTCTGAGTGAACACATATTGAAGGCTTTTATGATCGGTGAACACATCCACATGAACACCATACAAATAATGGCGCCATATCTTCAAAGGAAAAACTACAGCAGCCAACTCTAGATCATGGGTTGGATAATTCTTCTCATGAACTTTCAACTGTCTGGAGGCATAAGCTATAACTTTGTCATTCTGCATTAAGACACAACCCAGACCAACTCTAGATGCATCACAATACACCACAAAACCTTGAGTACCTTCTAGTAAGGTCAAAATTGGGGCAATAGTCAACTTCTTTTTCAATTCCTGGAAGCTTTTCTCACAAGCTTCAGACCATTGAAATTTCACTGTCTTCTGAGTCAACTTGGTCAAATGAGACGAAATAAACGAGAACCCCTCTACAAACCTTCTATAATAGCCAGCTAAACCCAAGAAACTCCTAATATCAGTTGGAGATGTAGGTCTAGGCCAATTCTGCACTGCCTCAATTTTCTCAGTATCAACTTTATTCCATCACCAGAAACTATGTGGCCCAAGAATTACACAGACTCAAGACAAAACTCACACTTAGAAAACTTGGCATACAACTCCTTATCTTTCAAATTCTGAAGAACTATTCTGAGATGGCTAGCATGATCCTCTTCATTCCTTGAATATATTAGTATGTCATCAATAAAGACGATAACAAACATATCTAAATAAGGTTTGAAGACTCTATTCATAAGGTCCATGAACGCTGCTGGTGCATTAGTTAAATCGAACGACATGACCAAAAACTCATAATGACCATAACGGTCCTAAATGCTGTCTTTGGAATGTCACACTCCCTTACTTTCAACTGACGATAACCTGATCTGAGGTTAATTTTTGAGAAATAGGAAGCACCCTGAAGCTGATCGAAAAGATCATCGATCCTCGAAAGAGGATACTTATTCTTGATGGTAACCTTGTTCAACTGGCGGTAGTCTATACACATCCTAAGGGAACCATCTTTCTTTCTCACAAACAAGACCGGAGCGCCCCAAGGTGAGACACTTGATCAAATGAAACCCTTATCTAGGAGATCTTTCAACTGCTCTTTTAACTTTTTCAACTCTACTGGTGCCATTCTATATGGAAGAATAGAGATAGGATGAGTATCTGAAATGATGTCTATACCGAAGTCTATTTCTCTCTCAGGAGGGACTTCGGGTAGGTCATTAGGAAAGACTTCAGGAAACTCTTTTACTATAGAAACTGACTGAATGGGAGGTACCTCAACACTTGAGTCATTAACTCGGACTAAGTGATAGATAAAACCCTTCGAAACTAACTTTCTCGCCTTAAGGTACGAAATGAAACGACCCTTAGGCACTGTTGAACTACTACTCCACTCTATGACTAGCTCATTAGGAATCTGAAACTTGACTACTCGAGTTCTACAATCTATTGATGCATAACAAGCATGAAGCCATTCCATACCTAGAATGACATCGAAAATCTACTATGTCTAACTCAACTAGATCAACCACGGTGTCTTTGTGATTGATGGAAATGACATAATCACGATAAATTCGCTCAACTAGAATAGACTCTCCAACAGGTTTAGAAACACAAAAGGGTTCACAAAGTTTCTCAGTAAGAACATCAAACTTATTTGCAACATAAGGGGTTACAAAAGATAAGCTTGCTCCTGGGTCTAGCAAAGCATAAACATCAAAAGGAAAGACTTTGATCATACCAGTAACAACATCCGGAGAGTTCTCTTGCTCTTGGCGACTCGTGATCGCATAGAGGCGGTTTGCCCCTCTGCCAGTACCAGAAGTAGCTCCCCTAGGTGCAGCTCTATCTGGTGGATCAATTGATGAAGATTGGGCTTTATTGCCCTGATTTCCACTACCTTGCTTGTTCTTAGGACACTCCTTCAAGAAATAACCCTCTTGCCCACACTTGAAACAACCTGTCTGGCCATCACGAAACTTACCTGGGTGGATCCTACCACACTTAGCACATGCAGGATCCCAGTTACCCTTGCGCCACACTATCTTGAGACTGTGCAGGTCTAGCTCTGAAGTTCTGCGAATTCTGACCATTATACTTACCTTTGTTTCTGGGTGCAAGGGCACTAGCTGATGATGGAGCACGTCCCTTTTGGTTCTACTGAAAGGATGAACGGTTCACATTACCTTTCTGCTACCCAGACTCATTCCCTGTCTTAGCTTTCTTATTTCTGAACTCCTCCATGTCTCTCAGTTTCTCTTCCTCAACCTGCTGCACATAAACCATCAACCTTGATATGTCCATGTCCCCGATAAACATTGCAGCCCTACCTTCCTTACTCGACATACGAGACGGCCCAGCAACAAACAAGCTCATTCTACTCCTCATGTCCTTGACCATCTCCAGAGTATAACGAGATAGTTGGGTGAACTTCAACCCATATTCATGAACATTTAGAGAATCCTGCTTAAGTGTAAGAAATTCCTGTACCTTAGCCTCTTTCAATTTCGGGGAAAGAAACGTCCCAACAAAGCTTCCATAAAACAGGCCCAACTCACATGTGGTGTATCCTCAGCTCCACCCCTTTTCCACTGATCGAACCAGGTCCTAGAAACATTTTTCACTTGATATGTATCTAGCTCAACTCTCGCAGTATTAGTAACATGCATCACACCGAACACCTTTCTCAGTTCCTCAATAAAGTTCTCTGGGTCCTCTGTAGTGTTGGAACCCGTGAAACTTGGATGGTTCATGCTCAAGAACTCACGAATCCTGGAAGTGTCATCCACTTCTTGTCGAGCTCCCCTCTGCTGCCCGGCATGGTTGGTCACAATTTGACTGAGCATTCTTATAGCCTCTCTGAACTCAACATTAGTAACTTCTCCTTGCGGTTGCACTTCAGGTGCATTGGGTAACTCTTGTTCCTCAACATTGCATCTAGCAGGCCGACCTCTGACTGCTTTTCGTGGAGGCATGATTATCTGAAATACGCACAAGCACAAATTAGAAGGGAATTTTATAGAGATTAACTCTATTGCACGAAATGAATGTGAAAGAAGTGAGATAGTTCCTAAATATTGCTGCCTCCTAATTATAGATGTGGCGCACTTCACATCGATAAATAGGACTCTACAGACACGGATTCATAAACTCCCTAGGACTCTTGAACTCTAGGCTCTGATACCAAGTTTGTCACGCCCCGAGTCTACACCCTAGGCGGGACTGGCACTCTTGAACCATTGCTGACCCCAAGCGAACCCTTGGCTTGACTTACTTAACACAGCGGAAGACTTTAAGCATGATTACAATTATCAAATGAACTTACTCAAATAGCTTAATAATATAACTTGGAATGTTAGAAGAATTAAACATTCAACTTGGCCAAAATGGCAACCCAAGTTTTAACATAATATAAAATGAGAAGACTAAAGAACTAATAACTGACTATCTATAAAGCCTCTAAAACAAAGAGGGATGTCGAGAAAGGACCCCTGATCATCCTAATATCTGAAAGACTAGAAATCAAATAAAGGAGTCCCCCGAATGCAAGGAGGCTCACCACATACTCTGAGTGCTCAAGATGGATCAACGAGGCGCTGGATGCTGATCTTGGTTACCTGCGTCTGCATCATAAGATGATGCAGGCCAACTGGCATCAGTACATTGAATGTACGAGTATGCGAGTTGGAATGCTAAACAAAACATAGGCTTGGAAAGATTATGAAAGAAACACTTACCTTGGCTCTTATAAACTCATGAATAACTTAACTCAGAATAAAGCAATGAACACATGCAATATATGAAAAAGCTTTATAAAACAGTAAATAACAACGTAGTTCGCTAAAGGAAATATAGTAACAAACTCAACTTTACTCATATAATAAAATAATATAGTTTATGTGGGAGATTCTCTAACCGACAACCACCACTATGAGCCTAAGTGGTGATACAACGTCTTGCCCACACTGCCAGAACTGTCCTATACTTTGCCGTCATATAGAACGCTTAACTTAGTGGACCCACTAGCTTAACTTATGTGATCATCTAAAAAGTATGACCCATTAATACCCATGATGGCTACATGGTTTATGAAGACTTAAGTTAATATGAACTCGCATCCCCATATCGGTGCTCAATACTACTCCCAAAAATATACTTAGCTCATATGTTTTAAAAAACAAACTTCTTTCTTTGGTTTGCGATAATTACTCAAAACTTAGCTTAAAAGATATCTTGGAATCGATGTTCCCTTTTCTTCTCAAATGTGAAACATTTTTATAAATTTCTTTGGGAATACTTAGTTCCCTAATAGCTCTTTGAGAAATGAACTCAAATCTTACTCTTTTCTCTTTGCTTGACTTGAAAACTTGTGTCTTAAAATGAATTGAAAACATTGTTAAAGACTCTTGAAAACTTTAAGAAACTTTGCTTTGACTTGCTTCTTAACTTCTAGACTTGACTCTTAACTTCTTTGACTTTGATCTTAACTTTCCTTGAATTGGATTATGGATTCAAGGTTCATGATCTCATGTTTATGAATGATTTCATGATGTTTAGATGTACCTTAGAGTGTTAGAATCAACTAGGAAACATAGGTACATCACTTAGAAACTAGTACGAAAAGATGGGGGAAGAATGGGGTGAACTGGCGTCCGTGGTGCTCTGAGAGGCGTGGGGCACCAATCCCCAAACTTTAGAGGACAAGTTGGGGCGCTCTAGCTGGCGTGTCTCCCCAGAACCCTACATTCAGGGGCTACTTTGGGGCACGCTGGCTGGCGCGACGCCCCACTCCCTTCCCTAGGTTTTTGACGACTTTTCTCCTTCATTTTTCATCTCTAAACCCTCTAAACTCCCATAGTTCTTTCCCCAAACACTTGGGATCATTAGTATCCTCAATACCCAATAGATTTAACTCTTAAAACAATCCAGAAACACGAATCAAATCAACACTAGGCATTCAACAATTAACCAACCAGAATTATGTTCTTCAAGAACTTCACTTTCTTAACATTAAAACAACTCCAATTTTTTTGCTGAATTGAAACATGTTTGGTGTGTGGGTGAACTAACCCAATACTATGTGATCTCACGTACCTTGTAGGGATCACTCCCGACAAATTCCACTCGCAAAGCTTGAACGTTCTTGGCGATTTCTTGATTTCTCTCCTCTTTTCTCTTGTTTCTTCTCCTCTCCATGCCCTAGCGTAAATTCTAATTTTTCTAAACTGAATAAAGTATTGTTTTACCCCACTAAATAGGCAAATCATGTAAGGAAAAGACTAGTTTACCAATCACAAATCCGGATTTGGACTTTCCTTAATCCAACAACCCAAATTCCGAAGGGCCTAACTTACTCATACGAACTCAGAATCGCGCAAACTTGGCGGTGTTGGAAAGATCATTCCCAGATATTTCCAAACCTATCTGGAACTACACCTAAGTCATCCTGAGCTGTGAGTTATGGTCATTTGAAGTTGACCAAAAACTCACTTTAACTTGCTTAAAATTTTCCTGATTTCCTTATACTTTCCAAAAATGACTATTTCTAGATACTTCTTTCTAGTTGCGAAATGTTACACGGCCTCCCACTATAGTGGTGCTCAGACGGCTACATTGAGGTAAGTTGTTGGTATATCGGCGTCTCTATAGAGATAAAACCATAATTGTATGTAGAAAACTGCCCAAAAAATCTATTTTCTGCAATTTGTGTTCTTGAATCAGAGATGGGCGATTTTGGGCAGCCTACATCAAATTTACCGTGAAAATTACTTGTAAAGGTAAGAATTTGACTCCCCAATTTTGTTAATTTTTCCTTAACCCTTTGAGAGTAGGTGGTTAACATTGGGGAAGAAGTTTGAGCATGATTCCACGGTTGGAAGGAGCCCTAAGTTGGAGAAGATGATCTCATTTTTGCCAGGGTTGAAATTTGTTAGTAATCCGGGTAAATTAATAGGTCATTTGTGATTGGTTGAATGCTATATTGTTTATTTTGGACCAAGAACTAGCCAAGGAATTTTTCAAGAAGAAAGGTCGGGCTATTTAGAGTTTTAAGGGGCTTGATTCGAGGTAGGTGATGGTTATATACTTCTGGGATATGTGTATTTGCATGCTTATTGCTTGTAATGTTATATATTGCAATGTGTGATAGAAGCATTTGAAATGAACTTGTGATATAACTTGTGGGTTCGAGTAGTCTTTTTTATTGTGCTTTGTGTTGATGCATTGTAATGACCCTCGGGCTCATTTATGTGTTAATTTCCTATTTACCCTTTTCTATAGCTTATTTATAGATTGTGTATGATGTTGGGTTAGGTGGCATGCTCCCCGAGGTGTTATGTTAAGTTTGGTACGAGTTTTGGGTTTTGGAAGTTTAAATGCTTGAAATAGTTAACTTCATTTAAAATCCAGATATTTTGACATCGGATGAAAATTATGTCTGTTTCATAAGCTCTAAAAGGGTCATTTTGGTCTAGTGTAATGATCGTTTAAGGTTTTGAAGCTTTCATTTGAAGTTGGTGCGATTAGGCAGTTCAAGTTTGAAGTTTGGGTAAAAGTTTGACTTGGGTCAACTTTCTTGGTAAATGCACTTGGAATCAAATTCCATTAGTGTAATTAGCTCCGGAATATTGATTTTGGTTTAGAGCAACCTTAGGTTTGGGTCTCGAGGGTGTTTGGATGAGTTTTTAGCTTTTGGCATTTTGTTGTGTTTCAATGTTGGCTTTGGTCAACATTTTGATGAAATGTCCTAGGATGACTGTTTGGTAGATTTAGTTGAGTCCGGAATGTTGTTTCCAAGTGGTTTGTACTTTTCGTTTGCGCCGTTTGAACTCTGAATGAATTTTGAGGGTTTGTTCGAAGTGGACACTTAGCATTTTTGCTAAAAAATCTGATATATGATGAAACGGCTTAAGAAAGCCTTTGATGGCTTAAGAGATATTGGGTTAAGAGACCAAGGGGCATCTAAAGTGACATCTTAGTGGGGCAGGGGTCGCTTAAGCAACCAACCATTTGCTTTTACGAAGGTTGCTTAAGCGACCATAGGTTCCCTTAGGCGAAGTGCGTCCCCTAGGTAGGCTTCCCTTTTTCAGAGCCTATGTCGACTTAAGAGAAGTTCTCTTTTTCAAACATTCGTCCACTTTTGTGAAGATCGCTGGAATTTAATCCCATTTATCCTCCATTTCTTTCAAACTCAAGGCCAAACTTGATACACCTCGACTTAGGGCCTTAAGGAGAAATTCTTGATCGTTTTCAACCATTCAAAGGCAATTCTCTTAATTTCCCTTTTCTCTATGCTTTATGGCTTTAATTTCATAATTCAATTTCATTTTCGACCTCAAAATCCATAATTTCTTGACCTTAAAGTTTGGTAAATTGATCATTTGAGGTCTATATTGAGTCCTATTTTGCCCATCTTTCAGGCATGCAATTCTTATTCCTAGGAGGAAAATATGGCGGGTTCCTTTTTGTAATTCAGTTACTTTGATTTGAGGGTTGATTTTCAACCCAATTTCAGTCTGAAATTTGGGTTAGTGATATGGCCGGTTAGTACTTTTGTGGTATGGTGGGTATTCTTCTCGATTCTATGTGTATGTCATGACTTGGTGTGTGAAATAAAAACGACTTGAATGAGTTGTAATTCTTTAAGACTCGTTTTGGCTTAAGAGTGGTTAAAAACTCATTTTACTTGATTTATCACACCATTCAAATGCTTTTTCTCTAATGAGCTCGAAATATCATTCCAGGCGGCCCATTGACTTAGGTGCGGGCTACAGTCTATCATTTAGATTTACTTTATTGATAAGCTTGAAGTATCATCTCGGGTGGCCTGTTGATATATATTTCTGTATTATTGGTTAGCTCGACGTGTCATTCCAGGCGGATAATGGATACATATATTCAGGTTATTGGCTTATGGTTAAGCTTAAGGTACCCTTCTAAGTGGCTCGACGTTTATTCCTGATTAGGCTTTTCCTTTTCTTGGAGTTTTATATTGTATCATTGCATGAGTTTGCCTTTGAGTGTGTTATTTGTTTGGTTTTATGTGTATCTTGTGACTGAATCTTGATATTATCTGCATGTTCTCTATTGCATTCTTGTTGTGCCTTAGTTTTCCCTTGACTTGCTAGATTCATTGTGCTTCTCTTGTATATTTGATCTTTCTGAGTTCGGTATGCCTATGATGCCTATTGGGTACCTCATGTTTTGGTACTGATACTACACTTTTGCATCTTTTTCTGATACGCCTCCATGTTCGAGCCACCCTCAGTAAGCGTTGGATCTCCCGTAGCGGTCATAGACTCAGATTTATGGTGACCTCCTGGCGTTCACAGACTTGTTGTTGTCCTTCTTTTGCACTGACTCTCATTTTATATTTTGGATTAGTCAGTTCTATATATATATATATATTTATGACTTTCTGTTCATAGTAGCTCCTGTATAAGTGACATCAGGTTCAGAGAATTGTTATCTTGTGTTAGTTTTTATTTGGGTTACTTTTTGGTCTATTTTTACATATTGAATCATACTACATATATATATGATATGGACCTTCTTCTTTTATATACATTATTCTTGTCTTCTGCTTATTACTATTTTATTTATATAGTTTGTGTCTTCCATAACTTGTTATTTGGGTTTAGGCTTGTCCACTTGTTGGGTTGTAGTGGACGCCATTACAACCCGATTTCAGGTTATGAAATGTATGTTGTGGCGTAATATGATTATACATGTTTGTTATGCTTGTTGATTAGATCAGATACCACGCCAGTACAAGATATTGTTGGTTGGCTTGGGCACCATGCCGGTATAGACTATTGTTTGTTTGCTTGGACCACGTCTTGTATGATACTACAGTATGGTTTGAGGTTCCATGAGAGAACCGGTATGTGCATTACTGATAATGTGAGACATGTTATGCATAGATTATGTCATGACCCGAGATTACACCCTGGACGTGGGCGGCACTCTAGAACCATTATTGGTCCCCAAGCGAACCCTCATCCTGGCTAACTACAAGCGGAAGACTAACTCAAGCATACAAATCTTAAAACATAATAAAATTCATTGAAACTCAAATACAAAAGCTTTAACTCAAATGATTAACTCTGAATAAAATAGTATATTCAACTCGCCAGAAATAGGTAACTCAAGATTTTAAAACATTTAACAAAATAAATGAAACAAACCTCTCAACTGTACTGTCTATCTATGAAGCCTCTAAATGACAAAGATGAAAGTCGGGAAAATACCCACGACATCCTAACAACTGATATAACTAAAAGTAAAAGTGGAACCCTCCAGAAGCAAGGAGGCTCACCATAGCTAACTCAAACTCCATGTGGTATCAATGAAGCTCCTGTCATACCTGTATCTACATCATGAAACGATGCAGGCCAAATGGCTCAGAACGTGGAATGTACGGGCATGTAAGGGGAATTCTAAAGCATAATATAAGCTTGAACTTGATAAAAAGGAAACATACTTACCTTCTCTCAGCTCACTCATGCTAAACCAACTCAAGAATAAGAAACATAGTTCAACTCAATGATAAGATATTTAATCAGTGAAATAAGGCTCAACTCAATAATAAGATACTCGACTCTTGGTACTCAACTCTGGATACTCAACTCAATATAAAGAAACAATACACTTGCAATATATGGAAAGCTTTTAAAACAGTAGAAAATAACTCAGTGTATTGAAAATTACAATAACAACTCAATTTATATATAATAAAATATAATAAAACTCCGTGGGAGTTTCTCTAACCGACAACCATTACTATGAGCTATGTGATGATACAATTTCTCGCTTACGCTGCCAGAACTGTGCTATAACTTGCCGGGATATAGAAAGCCTCAACTAAGTGAATCCACTAGTCTATGCTACAAAACATTAAGGGATCATCTAAAAAGTATGACCCGTTCTACCCACGTTAGCTACATGGTTTTTGGAGACTTGAGTTATCTGAAATCGTCCCCATATCGGTGCTCAATACTACTCCCAAAAATATACTCAGCTCATATGTTTAAAAAAACATAATTGTTTTTGTGGTTTTGAGATTATTACTCAAAATCTTTCTCTTAAAAGAGATGTTACTCAAACAGCTCAAAAATCTTTTGGAAATCTCAGTTTCCTCCTCTTTTAAATGTGAAAATATTTACACTTGGGAATACTTGGTTCCCATATATCATTTAAAAAAAATGAACTCGACTCTACTCTTTCTTAACTCAAGTGCCTTAAAACAATTTTAGAAAAAAAATGTAAAAGACTTCTCAGAATAAAGTTCATGCTGAATTATGGACGTGAACGGCTCAATTCAAGATTTTCAATAACCATGCATAGAACTCAATACTTGGAACTCAACAACTCCAAAACTCAAGGAGTCAATGATACGACTCATCTCAAGAATGCTCGACTTGGAGGGTTCATGCAGAATTATGGGCATGAACAACCCAACTCAAGGACTTTATGGGTAATATGTAATAGTCCCATTATAAGGAATATAATATTTAAAGGGTTAGGAACTTAATACTTAAGACTTAGAACATGAACATACTACTCCTCTCAAAGATACTCAACTTATGGAGTTCATGCAGAAAATTTATGGGAATGAACGACTTTACTCGAAGGTCTACATAACAACATTGAACTCATGCATACGACTCTTCTCATTTCTTACTTACTTCCTCAAACTTAGTTCAAATCGATAGTTGATCTCAAAGGATTCACAATTGAACTCAAAGACTTTGTTGAACTCTACTCTTAACTCTCCCTTGAATGTGTTCAAGAGTTATGGTTCATGATAATGTCGGTTCATGAATACCTTCTCCTCACTCTCATTCTCACTTTCTTTAGTCTTGAAACAAGTTATTAGAAGTTGTAGAAGACTCCTCAAAAAGACTCAAAAGAACTCTCAAGACTTCACTCTTACTCTACCTTGAAATTGAATTTATGAATTTATGGTTATGATTCATGTTTATGGATTATTTCTACATGTTTAGAAGTCGTTTAGAGTAGTTAGAATAAATCAGAAGTGTTAGTACACTTTAGAAGGACTCAGACGGTCTAAACGACGGAAAACGGGTACGGGTAGGCGACCCTTGCACACTGCTGGCGCGGGTCGCCAACCCCTGAAATTCAGAGGCTCAATCTTGGCGCACTGCTGGCGTGGAGCGCCAGCCCTCCTGGCGTATCAGTGGCGCGTCGCGCCTCCCCTCCTCCAGAACGACCCGATGATTTTTTCTTCTCATTTTCTGATCCTAGATCGCTTTTAATCGATTTTTTCTCTCAAGTTTTCCTTAGATTCAATTACCCAACCTAAGTACACACTAATCTACTCAAAACAACTCTCAAATCACCAACTTTCATCTCAAGAATTCATCAAAACCCCAACAAAAACAAGATTTAGAATGAACTTCAAGAACACTTATCAAGTACCCAATTCCTTCAACTTTTGAGAATGAAATTACGCTGAAAATAACATGATTGGTGTGTGGATGAATAAACCCAACACTATGAAAGCATACATGCCTCATAAGGATCAAAACCATGGCAAAAATCCGCAACAAAACTCAAGAACCTCGACGAACGCCTTGATCCTTTACTATTTTCTCCTCTTTTCTCTTCTTTTATCTTCTTGAACTCTCAACTAAAACCCTAGGCGTATATTAGGATTATAAAACTGAACCTAATAGGATTAGACCCTTAAAACCTCACTAAAAATATTAAATCTGATTGGGTAAGGAAAAGACCAAAATACCCCTTATTATTTTTGGGTAACTTTTCTTAACTAGACAGACTAACTTCAAAAAGGCATATCTCACTCATTCGAACTAGAAAATTTAAAAACTCGGTGGTGTTGGAAAGATAATTCAAAGACCTTTCATTAGATATCTTGTAGGCAACCTAACTCATCATGTACTAAGAGTTATGGTCGTTTGAAGTTGACCCAAACTCCTAACTTAAGCATAACTTGGAAAATTTCAGATTTTGTTATTTTTAGTTTAGTTCTTTTTGGAACTCAAGGTGCTACATTTAGTGAACTTAACACTTAAGAAATTTCAAATTCCTCGGTAAAATCCTACTCACAACGAAGGATGGTTCGAGTCTTAGCTCAAAAATTTTCTGAGGTGTTACAGATTAGTTTTTGTTCTATAGTTTCATATCATCTGACTAATAGAGTAAGTATGACTGATATTTGTTGTTATATTATTTGTTGCCATGTGAGGGATATTTAGTGATGAATTGTTTATATGTGTACGTTAGACTGACTGCGTGATCATACTAACACATAGTAGTTTTTGAACTGATTCTTCACTTTTTTATTTTCTTTAGAGAGCAATAAATCTTCCAGAGGCTAATTCAAAACCTCAGTTGAGTAACGTGTGATCCGAATCCATGGGTGAGCTACATATTTCGAGCTTCCACGAGTTCTTCTAATTTAGTTGTCCATATTTTTGGACAAAGACATTATAGTTGAACCATATATGTATCTTTCAGGGTTGTATCCTCAGTTTGACTGTTTTTAAAAGTTTTGATATTGTGACTTTCAGTTCTTAGAGGTACTTTCCATTGTTGTTTTCAGACGATTGAGTTGAGTTTACGGGGACTCAATTTCTTAGTTGATCCAAACTATTTCCTTTATTTATGATGAATTTGGCTTCTGTTAATTGGTGTTGGGTTGTTATCGGGTTAGACTTTGAATCTACCACTCATGTGGTTTAGTGTGGATTCACCTCATGACGATCCAGGGTCATGACATAAATAGCGACATGGATATTTCATTTCTTGACCAAAATTTTGAACCAAAAAAATATATTTTCAACTAGATTGGAGAGTTCTTACCACCCAGCCAACACTATGCGGAAAAGCAGTTGACATACCTTTTAATATATAACAAATGCATTTTTAATGACAAAATTTAAGAAACCCATAACATTAATGAGTAAAAGAATCAAACCAAATGACTAACTCTCATGATCTAGTCTAGACATGTACAACAACTTCTTAATAGAGTAAGACAAGAAACAACAAAATTATGTTATAGTATAAAAAAGAGGAAATGTAGCACAAAAATATGTTTAACCACCATAACTCGCATAAGTGGTTTGTCGTCATATTATGGTATGTATAATGAATAATATATATGAGAGATATATTTTATGCGCATATAATATATATTATATTGAATATTTGTGTTATATATGCAGTTATTGGGCCAAGGAGGGAGTGTCATACTTCTTTATTAATTTATGTGTGACCCAATTATAATATAAAGCCCATAACTAATTTTTAATGAAAATAACTTTATTTGTCAGATCAGTCACTTGATGGACGTACCAGATTAACCCTAGACTTTTATAAATTGATCCTCCATTCATTAGGGTTACACATATTCTCTACACTTTTCAATTACTGGTGGCGGCTAGGGAAAGGAGGCAACCAATTTTTCAACTAACGCTCTCTCTCTAAGTTCTTCTCATCAGGTATGCTTTCTATGAATTTTTTTTAGTGCTATTATCATTTTTAAGACCCTAATTTGTATATCGAATATATGTGGTACTAT
>JAJOOS010006793.1:0-18130 GCA_029582725.1 Solanum chiquidenum
ATATATATGATATATACCAAAAAAAGTCAATTATTTTAAATATATTTAATTTAATTTCCATATAAAAAGATAGTGGTAATATAATGCAAGATCAACAACAACTATATAAGTCACATATAATTAATGACTCAAATCTATATATTATAAGGCACTCAAAAACATAAAGTGAGAACAAACAAGTTAACAAAAAAAAATGGCAAATATTATTTCATTTATGAAATTAATGGTGATGCTTATTTTGATCTCTAATTCACAATTTGTTAATTGTAAATTGGATCAAAAATGTTTTAGGGATTGTATTAAATCATGTTTCCAAAATCCTGGGTGTTATATATCATGTGGAAGAGAATGTCAAGTTTCTTCTCTTAATAATGTTCTTTCTCCAATGGATTATTGCAATCTTGGTTGTTCAATTGACAAGTTTGAATAGATTTTTATGTTCCGTTATGGATGTTTTTTTAGTTATATGTATGGTCTTTTTAAAGAAGATCAATAAGTAGAATGTATAAAAAAATTATCTGATCTTTTTTTTCTAGTCGAGTTGTAACTGATCATAGAATATTATTTTTTGTTTGGGATTAACGTATGGCGTGTCATTTTTCATTCTCTTGTATATATCTTTAAGAATTTTCAATATTTGGGAAGTTTATGTTTTAGGACTAGTTATAGATGTTATGTGATAGGGGCAGATCTATAGTATGGGGTACGATTCATCTGAGTTTAATATATTTTATTCGAACTCTATATGTTTTGAGAAATTCATGAATATTCAGCTTGAAATTTAATTGGTTGATCTGATTATTATATATTAATTACTTGGTTCAATAATTTATATGGAGTAGTAAATGGCCCTCTTTTTATTTTTCTTGTTACTAATGGACCTTTTACACCATGCTCAAAAAGATTCCTTTTGAATAAATTGAAAAATCTTGTGAGAAATAGTAGATTGTTATACGTTGTCTTGAAGGATAACTTTCTAAGGGTTATATTTGCATAATTTATAAGAAAATTGGGTCAAAATCAAATTATTGGCCTAAAAATGAAATGTTAACATAAATCAATCCTTAATTTGATATTGTTATAGAAATTCATAAATTTCAAGTTTTAGATCTGTCTATGAGTGAATTAGTTATTTTCATTTATTCAAATCGTAACGGATCATATTTTAAAATCATTTTTTATCTTTCTTATTATTACTTTTTTTTCTTTCAAATTCACTAACATATTTATTTGTACAGATGACAAGCAATGGAAAGGTTGCATGAAGGATTGTTTTGGCGATTATTGCAAAATTGGAGCTTAGAAGATAATTAGAATATTAATTAATTAATCTGATATCATTAATTAATGTTGTGAATGAAAAATTACTCATAATGTCTTCTTTTCTATATAATAGATGTTTTTCTTGAATCTCTATTTAAAAAACTAATTAAAAGATAGAATTTTTGTTTTATATTTAAGTAAAATGTTGATTTCGCTGTTTATTGTTTCAAATTCATAAATTTAAATCACAAATCCTTTTTTGACTAGTGAACCAAAATTAATTCTTTGTTTCCGAGACTCAAAATCGAAGCCTCAGGTTGAGGGAGAGGAATCTCATAAATACAAAGTAGAAAAGAAAAAAAAAATCCTCAAAAGGTTCACCTTGATCGAAATTATTTTTTAGATCACAAATTTATCAGCATGAAATTTGTAAAAAGAACCAAAAGTTGGTAAAAGGGAAAGATCAGTCAATAGGTTATAACTAGCCAATAAATGGCTAAAATATATAAGAGAAATTTTCATAACTAGCCGTCCGCAGAATAAAAAAGATGATAAATATATGATATATGTATAATTAGTGTATACAATATACATATATTGAATAGCAAGTAGCTAGTAACTATAAATATTTTTGATCGAGCGATCAAATATGTAACTTCTAACTAAACCATAAACTAAAAAAAAACAAATTTTTACTCATAAGATTTTTTCTTCTTTGTTTCCAAGAAGAGGTCCTCTTTAGTTTTACCAAGTCTATTCACTACATCTTTCATATTTACCCTCTCTTCTTGTCTTTCTTTTGTACATTCCAAAGCCAACTCCATCATACTAAATATGAAAATCTCATTTTCTCCAAATAAAATATTTTCATCAACAATTGTCTTCAAAGAACTTGGAAATGATTCACTAACCCATTGCCTCAAGTTCATGTTTTCATTGAAAAATTCATTTGTTGGTCTTCTTCTTGTCAATATCTCCATTAACATTATGCCATAACTATAAACATCACCACTCGTGGACACTATTCCCTCTGAGCCATACTCTAAAAACACACAAAGGAAAAGCAAATTAATATGTTACGAGTTTAATATAATGATAGTGTAAAAAGTTTTTATACTATCAGTAGATATAAGTAAAATCCAGTTGATTCTACCGTAATATATAAGGGGTGGACTTTTCTTAGTTCAAGTATTTTTTTTGAGTGGGTCCCCAATAGCACTTGTAGGATAAGTATAAAAGTGGGTCAGATCTAATTAAAAAGATAATTCTCAACAAAAAAAAAACTAAAGCTAGAACTTTTCAAGATCAATAGGAAGCTAGGAATCTATTAATAGGTTCATGCTGCGACAATCTATATGGAAGGGCAGTTTAGTTGATACAACCAATAAAGGGGCAAAGAGAAGCCCTTTTGCTACTAAGAAAGTGAACGGTCAGCTCAAAGGTTCAAGACTTAGCCAATCGTTAGTGAAGCTAGATTCAGGCATAGTAAGTAGCACCGAAGTCAACTTAAGAGAGAAGAATGACCGATTAGTCAGAGAAGAAATGTTTACCTGGTGCAATGTAGCCAATAGTGCCCAATGTGTTAGTTTGTGCCATGGAGTTGTTTTCACCTAAAATCTTTGAAATGCCAAAATCACCAACATGTGCCACCATGTCACCATCTAATAAAACATTTTCAGGCTTCAAGTCACAATGGACTATAGGTGTATCATAACCATAGTGAAGATATTCCAATGCCATTGCAACATCAAGCATTATGCTAACTCTTTGAAACATGTCTAAGACTTGATGTTCCTTACCATACAACCAACTTTCAAGGCTTCCATTTGGCATATACTCGAGAACGATGGCTCTAACGTATTGATTGGAACATGTAGTGATCACCTTGACAAGATTTCTATGTTTAATGCTTCTCATCACTTGACATTCGGTATCAAACCTCTTGCATCCTTCCTCATTTTGCATATTTAGAACCTTTATCGCGACCATTGTTCCGTTAGCCAATATGCCCTTGTAAACAGAACCAGAACCTCCTGAACCAATCATGTTAGAGCCACTGAAACTATCAGTTGCTTGTTGAAGTTCACGGTATGTGATCAACTGGTGTGTTGTGATTTCTGTTAACTCTTGATCATGGTCTTGAAGTTTTGTTCTTCTTGATCTTAGCTTAATCCATACGAACAGAACAACAAATATGAGGAGAATTGATGCAATCACAGGAATGACAACTACTAGCACATGTTTTCTAGACTTTGATCGTTTCGTTGCACTATTCGTAGCACATTGAGAAACTTCTGATATAGGTTTTCCACATAAACCTCTATTTCCAACAAAAGATTGAGGAGAAGAGTTTGCAAACACACCACTAGTAGGTATTTCACCTTCTAAATGGTTGTAGGAAAGATTGATTTCTTTAAGGAACTGAAGTTTTTCTAAGGACTTTGGGATGTTTCCTGATAACTCATTTGAAGATAAATCCAACAACTCCAAACTTAACAAACTGCCAAATGATGAAGGAATTGCACTCCGTAACGAGTTGTTTGAGAGTGAAAGATACCTCAGGCCTATAAGGTCTCCGAATGTACTTGGAATCACACCGGAAAGTTGGTTGCTTGAAAAATCTATACCTTCAATAGATTTCAATTTTCCAATGTCAATAGGAAGTTCCCTTTGTATTGAATTTCGCGTCACGTTTAGAAAAATCAGGCTATCCATTTCCCATAGACTTGAAGGTAGGCTTGAGGTGAACTTATTGATGCCAAATGAAAGCCTTTGCAGCCTAGTGAGTTTTCCAATGCAACTTGGAATAGCCCCAGAGAGCTCGTTTTCGTGTAGAAATGTGTCTCCCAAATTTACCAAGTCACATATTTCCTCTGGAATTGAACCTTGTAGCTTGTTTTTGCTTAGATAAAGCCTCTGAAGTTGCTTTAGCTCACCAATCTCTGGTGGAATGGTTCCTGTCAATTGGTTACCGTTCAAGACTAGCGATAACATGCTGCTTATATTGCCTACTCCTCTTGGAATTTGTCCATTTATCTGACCATTCTCTATGTTAAACATTTCAATAGTAGACGAAAGATTACTAACCGAATCAGGCAAGACGCCATTCAAGGGGTTGTTAGCCAATATCAGAAACTGCAGCATCCTACAATCCACCAAAGAGTTCAAGAATCCAAGCTCTTGTTGTCCTGGTTCATTTGTAAGCTGATTACCACCAAGATTCAAGAACTCGAGCTGGCGTAGATTTCCCAAATCACTTGGAACTATGCCTCTGAACAAGTTATAGGACAGCTCTAGCTCAATAAGGTTAGAAGCATTTGTGATATACATTGGGATTTGTCCTTCAAGTTGATTATCTGGCAAGAAAATTCCTTTAAGGTTTGGAAGTTTAAGTCCAAGAGTGGTTGGAATTCGCCCCGAGAGATCGTTATCACTGAAAGCAATGTACTCCAAAGAAGATATATTGAAGATAGATTCTGGTATTACACCAGAAAGATTATTGAAATCAAATCCCAACATCTTCAAGTTTGGTAAATTGCCTAATTCTTTAGGAATTGTACCACTTATATGGTTGTTCACACAACCAAGAGATTGCAATGTGGAAATATTACTCAATGAAAGTGGAATTGTACCACTTATTGCATTCTGAGTTATATAAAAACTCTCAAGCCTTGATAAACAACCAATATTTCTCGGAATTTGACCTGTTAAATTGTTGTAAGACAGAACAAGAGTTCTTAGCTTACTGAATTGGCAAAGTCTTGAAGGAATCTCACCGATGATTCGATTATAACTAAGGTCTATAACTTCAAGATTCATCACACCCTTCATTTCATCAACCAAGAATGAACCAGAAAGACTATTGTTAACCAAATACACAGCACGTAACGACGACAT
Source organism: Solanum chiquidenum (assembly GCA_029582725.1). Lineage (NCBI taxonomy): Eukaryota > Viridiplantae > Streptophyta > Magnoliopsida > Solanales > Solanaceae > Solanum > Solanum chiquidenum. Next base: position 5,161 of record JAJOOS010006793.1, read on the forward strand.
GCTGAAGATCAATCCAGGGATTGAACCTGTAAGCTGATTATGTGACAAATCTAACTCAACAAGTTGGCTTAGATTGCCAATCTCAGATGGAATTTTACCACTAAATCTATTTCCATCTAACCTCAATCTCTCCAACTTTGTAATGTTACCAACAAAAGGATGAAGAGTTCCTTCTAGTTGATTGTTATGAACATCAATGACTTCCAAAAGAGGTAAATTTCCAAGTTCATAAGGAAGAGTGCCATGAAAAATGTTGTTACTAAAGTTAAGTATAGTAAGAAAGGATAAGTTAGCTATTGAGGGTGAAATTTTGCCTTGAAGATTCATGTTTGGGAGATTTAAAGCTATGACTCTTTGGTTTTGTGGATTACAAGTGATACCAAACCATGAGCAAAATGAAGTATTTGATGTCCAATTCTTGGAAAGGAAAGAAGAGTTATTTGTAATGAGTTGCTTAAAAGATAACAAAGTTTCCATGTCTGTTTCATTTGTGGAAGTTGCATATAGTGAAAAAATTGATTCTTGAAAGAATAATAAGATAAGGAAAAGAACATAGCTTTTCTCCATCTTGTCAAGGATTATTTTTTCTCAAGAAATTCGTGATTTGAACCAAACTGACTAACTTCTTAAATGATTTAACGAATTCAGTTGAGCATAGATCTACTCTTTGAATCACAAAAAAACAAAAAAAAATAAAAGAGGCTATTATATTGTTGAAGGAGACTAGAAAGTACTTATTTTAATTTGTATAATAGTCAAGCTATTTATAAACAACTTGCAACACTTGCTATATTCTTTTATCATCTTTTTTCCAATGGGAATTTAGAAAATGTTGTGAGATGTTCATGTTTGACCAAAGATTACTCCCTCCGTTCTAATTTATATGAGTTAGTTTGACTTGACACAAAATTTAAGAAAAAAAAACTTTTTGAAATTTATGGTCTGAAATAATGATAGATATTCTTTTGACTAGAAATCATTTTGTTAAAGGTAAAATGGTCATTTTAAAGTTAAACTGTTGTTTAATATAAAAATATGTCATTTTTTTTAACGGACCAAAAAGGAAAGTAAATCATATAAATTGAAACAGACGGAGTATAATTTTGAAGTAGATACCACCAAAGGATGTGGTGGGAAGAATAGGATTCCTCTACCCTTAATCAAAGATCTCGATTTTGAGCTTTAGGTATGAAAAACAAATCTTGGTAGGGTGTTTTCCTTTGCGTGAATTTGAATTAATTGGATCCTAATGCGAATACCAGATATCGAATGAAAAAACGAAAAAGAAATTGACTTCATAGTAGATAGGAACTTGATTATTAATGATTTCAAATAATGAGAAAGGTTTAAAATCCTATTAAAGTGTGAACCTTAATCAGTCAAAATCAAGGAAACCAGCAAATATGACAAAAATCAGTGTAAATGTCAATATTACTGTACTCTTTACACGTTAAAAGTTCCAATTTTTTACTCTTGGAAAGTACGTGTGTAGAATACTAATTTTTTTCTAATCAAAGTTACAGAAATTTTTTTATTTTTGCAGTCAGTTTAATTTATTTTTTTTAAGGTAATTTGATACATTTATTATGGATAAATATTTGAAGTTATCTTAAACAAAGCAAGTGACTTTGTGATCGTATGAGAAATCAATTCTGAACGTTAAACTCATTAGGAAAATGAAACACAATAATTTATATTTTTGTCTAATCATTTATAAAATGGTAAATAAATGGCTCAAATTGGATGAAGAATAGTCTTCGTAATGCATTAATTAGTAAAGGGAAAAAATACACCAACTTCCAACCAACATGATATTGACATTAATGTCGACAAAACAAAATAAAGAGATCAAATGTTATTAATAAGTCAAAGGATTCGTAGATCGATTTAATGTAAACAGCTGATATTGATGGTTTAAATTTCACTAAGTATATTTAACTTTGATTTAATAAAGCGCGAATTTTTAATTTGTGTTGTATGTATGTACTATACACACATTTATACGTTAAGAATACTTAAGTGTTAATCTTTCTTGTGAGTTTCCAATTTTGTTACTTTCGTTATGTAATATTTGTTTTAACTTTGAATTCTGCAATCATTTTGAAATGAGTTTAAGTTATATACACCGTTAACGTAAAGAATTTTTCATAGAACAAGTCAAACAAAATTTCACCAAGAATATTCAACTTTGATTTAATAAAGCATGAATTTCTCATTTGTGTTATATGTATGTAGTATACACACATTTATACGTATAATGTATACAAACTGAAAGAATTGACACATTTAAGAATACTTTAGAGTTTAGTGTTAATCTTTCTTGTGAGTTTCCACTTTTATTGCAATCATTTCGAAATAAGTTTAAGTTATATACACCGTTAACATAAAGAATTTTTCACATGACATGAACAAGTCAAACAAAATTCAACTGTACATGTGATAATAGTTGAATAGGTGAACATTTTCAAATGACTTCTTATACACTACATAATGTAGTTCAAATAAATGCAGGAGGAAGAGGGAGGGGACTGGGAACTGGTATCGCGTTTTCCTTCGTTCCTGGACATGGTTTGTAGTAATTCGTATACCAAAAGGCGCGACAACAATGAAGGAAAATAACTTCATGACAGAGCCGCGGCCATAAGTGAGCGATGCTTCTGTTGCTGCTCATAAAGGTCCCGGAAGATGCTGTATTTGGCATCGTGGTACTTCTTCACTTTCACGTCTTGAGACGGATGAACAACCTGCCATCAACCGCATGAGAAACATAAGAACAATATGGCACAATGAACCTTAATGGGAAAGACATTTTTCAAAGAGGTAGCAGCCAAGTTTAGTTCCATGGTGGAGATAAAAGATAAAATTACTAGAATCTGGTGTATGGCACCAAGAAGGGTGGCGGTGGAGGAGAGAAGATGGGGTGTCTTTCCATTAGGCTGTCAGGAAGAAGCAAACACAAGAACGAAGACAGCCTCTTTAAGCAAGTAACATGAAAGTGCAGTAAAAGACTCTGCGGAACATTTAATTTGTTGTCCCAACAAGATCTAAAAACAAAAAAAAGTTATTTTCTATGATTTTCTGCATCAGGGTGTGGATAGAATGGTTCCTAAAAGAGAGAATTTTACCCAAATCGACCAAGCAAGGAGACGTAAAGTCAGAGCCGATGAACTTTAGAAGTTAAAAATGCAAAAGCATGAGCAAATTGCAAGAGAAAAAGAGAATGGACAATATAATTGAATGTTTTAAAAAGTAAGGAGGAAGGCAAACAGCTAGTGCAGGTTCCTCTTTTAGCCAGAAAAGTAGATAGTGTAAACAGTCACACACCTGACCAGCTGCATTCATTGCCTTCATGGCGTCACGAACAGTAGAATATTTCTTTGAAGCAACAGCACCAAGAATAGCAGACCCCAATAGCACAGATTCATTTTCGCGAGGGAGAATGATAGGGTAACCTGCACAAGACATAATACAGCTTGAAATTGATTAATATATCCAAACACGGAGAAATCTAGGATTACTCGGTACCAATGTTGAAGGCTTCACGTAGATACTGAAAGATAATAAATTGAAATCTATAACACACTCTTTTCAGCAATTGGAAAGCTCAAGGGGAAGTATAGGATTCACTACCCATCCATAGAAGTCTATCACTTCCTAACTTGTTGTTTCAGGTTATTTCCTACTATTTCATCGTTTACTGTTCTAGGGAGGTAACCAAGTTTTTGTAGTATAGTGGTGAGTACTCTTGCCCATCACGGTGGCGACCAGGGTTCGAGTGGCAACAAAGAGTTTTCATTTAGCCGACCCAACTTGCTTGGAACTGAGGCGTAGTCGTTGTACTGTTCTAGAGGAGACCCAGCAAGGATATTATGCAAGTTTTGATTTTTTGCGTTGGTATCGAGGATATTAAGCAAGCTTTGCCTACTTTTGCCGGCGTCAACAAGGATGGTAGGACAATGAATTTTACAAGTATAGCTAAACTGTGGTTCACTTCTAAGAACTCAAAACAAATACCGAAAAGTTCGATTTGTGAAAAATGCTCTTCTAGACCTAAATGCCAGTTAGCAGCTCCTGGACCACTGGGTAACGCAATTTAGCTTTGTTTTAATTTGCTTCAACTGACTAACTGATTGGGAATGTTGTGTGAGACACAATCTACTAACTAATCTATTTCTTTCAAATGCCCCACTAGAAACATATCATAATTTCATTCTATAATACCTTGGGAGCTAATGAAACTATTTTAATAAATTTTAGTTCTCTCATTAATCTTTTGCAATCTATTTATGCAGAGAGTGTAAATGCATTACATTTTCATCCACTTCATGTATATCACATAACTCATTGATAAATAGCATAAAAAGGGAACGAGAGAGAGAGAGAGAGACCAATAATATCCGCATGCTCTTGAACAAATAGGTGATTCTTTGCAAGTCCACCACAGGCAAGTAGTGTGTCAATCTGGATATAAAGAAACAATACAAGGAAGACGATCATTTCAATCAATCCGGTAAATATTGGTTCAGGTATCAAAATGGAAGGCATGTACACTTCATGTTAAAAGCACTCAGCATAAGAAAAGCAACAAATAGAAGATCAAAGTGATGTTGGTAGTTGAGTGTTGTTTCACTTTCCACTGGGATAGGCTTGGTGGTAGTTTGGATCACCGTATCTGCATCTACTTTCTTACCAGTAGTATTAGTATTATTCTAGTAGTTTTTTGTTCTTCAATTTCTGTTAGTATTATTTGTTGTTTCTTGCACTTTGGTTATCATATTATTTATCTGTGAAATGCTATGTAATGTTTTCTTACTATTTGTCATGGCTTCTTCACTTTCGATTTTATGCATCCAAAACTGTTTCGGAATGCTTTCCCTTTCTTTATTTTCTTTCTTTTCCTTTTCTTTGTTTGAGCAGAGGATCTATCGAAAAAACCTCTTCACCTTTGCAAGGTCGTAAGGTCTACGTACACATTGCCCTCCCCAAACCTCATTCATGAAATTACACTGGGTTTTTTGTTGTTGTAGAAGATCAAATTGATCAATAAGAAACGTTGAGATACACAAACACTGCATTATCTAGGTTCTTTCTCAGACACATCCTAACCTCCCACCACTGAGTTTCAACATTCAAAGTCTATTCAAAGATGCATATGCTAGCCAGAAAAGGTCATACAAGTCAACAATAAGGAGAGCTCAAGCATACCAAACTTTACAGGCTTAAAAACTCTTCACTAAACTAACTAAATACAGGTAGTATCAGGAAATGAGTCCTCACCTTGTGTCCATTAGCATTGCAATGCTCTACTATATGGCGGGTTCCATATGCAATGCCCTGTACTGTGGCAAGGTAGAGAAGTGCCAGCTGCTTTTCACTAGTGTCAAGTGTTAAACCAGAAATCATACCTTTTGACTTTGGATCTGCAATAGGGGACCTGAAAGAAATTTTGCATGTAATTTATTACAGTAGTAGGCAATCAAGGTAAAAAAACAAATTAACCATCCTACAGTACTATACCTGTTGCCATGAAAATCAGGGAGAATATGCATATCATTAGTCAATGCAGCTATAAATGGCGACCCCTCATCTTGCTTCATTGATTCCAGTATCTCATTCAACAAGTCAAATATTGAGATTCCTAGCAAAAGATACAAACTTTTAACTTTTAAGCAGGAGACCACCACAAAAGGAGAGCAAAAAGTAAATTGCATGGGAGTCAAGAAAACTTTGACAAGGAGCACCAGACATATTTACATAAATGCCACATCAAGGTCATCTTACTTCGAGATGCAGCACGATTTGCAAGATGAGGAGATGCAACATGATTCTCAATTATATGGTCTAGCAATGAACCAGTAGCACTCTGTCCTCCTTCAGTAAGCCAGTACTCGGGAACCATCGCTGAAAATATTGCAAAGAGCAAAATGATGGAGCATCATTTGCTTGTAACAAAAGCAATAGCATTTGCAGATAAAAAATGGGAACCCTCCAAGATTAATGTTTCAACTAAATGCAGAACCTAATATCTAACCATAAGCATTTCTTTTACAGCTTTTCAGCATTACAATGTCAGTTTGACTATGCATATCCCGAGAGACATTTACATCATTTGAACAAAAATGGTTTGAAAGAACAACTGTACATTGCAAGTGGAAGTGTACCTGACCAGAAAGGTCCCCAGACTCCAGGTATGAATAATTTTGTCCGGGATACAGCCATGTGGCATGTGGAAGTACCACATACAAGCACCATACGCCTACTTATAGCATCCTCATCAACTTTCAAACATGCAGGAACAATCCGTCAATAAGTAAATATAGTCAATAATATAAGCAAAGATATTTTGATCATTCAACATTTCCAGAAGAGTACTCAATAATAACAACCTATAGATTCAGAATCTGATGCAGGAACACTTTCCATTACACCAACACCACCAGCATGAGCATCTATCAGAGCAGTACCTACTGGTGTCCCTGCCATCAAACCCAATTCCTGAAACAGAATGCAGCACCTTAGTAAAGTAACTCAATAGCATGAAGAAAGTAAGGTGACTTATAACTGTCAAAATCACAAATGCTTGCATCATTGGGAATGATTGTGTGCTTCTTTTCACTTTTGCTAATAGTCAAGATGCAATGTGATTTTTATAAATACTTCACCTTTGCAGCATGTGGTGTTAAACCTGAACCCAATGCATGACCGGGGAATGCTACACTTCGCCCTGCACATGTTTATTATAAAATCATGAATAAGATAACTAAGCAGTTCTTCAGACTAAAAGATACTCCACTATACGAACAGCACAATAAATATTGACCCTTTGCGACAATGTGCCTAAACAGTTCAAAAGATACTTTTTTTTAAGTAGGCAGGTTTTATAAATCTCAATCCATAGATAAATTAGAAAACAATACAAAACAAAAAGAAATACACGAAAATGGAACAAAAAAAGAAAATAAATAGGATGCTAAGCAGATCTACCACTGTTTCCCAGGACACGGATCAGTAAATGCTGATGGCAACCTAACATAAAAAAATGCACAAATTTGTGATTTTTCCTCTTCTTTTTTGGTGAGAGAAGACCAATCCCCAAACTAATCCCTAATATATGAAAGGCGACTGTATCTGTTTCCTGAGACTCATTGCTCAACTTTCAAAGACTCTTTCAACAGCCGCACATTGTAGCATGACTTCAAATAAGATGACGAATAGAGATTGACAAGTTTGCAACAAAGTCAGTTCCCTGAAATTTTTTCAAATCATACATTTTAGCAATTTAAGTGAAGCTTCAAAAATACCTATCTTAGCATGATGCCCATCAACAAGATCACCTAAGCCAATCTCCTCCCAGAATCCATCATCCCATCCACAAGATTCCATAGCACAGGAATCTCTCTCATTTATCTGCTGCATGTGTGCATGGCCTAGATATGTCCATTTGCATGCAGTGGTGCATAAACTCCTCGTGTCATCTCCTGTTGCTCTAATAAGTTAACAGAATAGATGGCATCACCTCTTCCTGTTAAAACTTCAAGAGTTAAAGTTCAGGAGCTATTTCTTACTTGTATGTTAACCAATCACTTAGATCCATCCACCTAAATACCATCGACCAGGATTCTTGGAGATTTTCCTTCACCCACAAGAGCTGTAAAAGCAATTTTGTATTAGCAAGAAGTAGATAGAGCATATCAAGATGTGATGATCAAGGAAGTAATTAAGTAGAAATTTCAAATTTTCCTTTTCGACTTCCTACAGTAGAAAGAAAAGAAGCGTAAAGATGTCAAGAGCAAGCACACAAACAACACATACTTATTCAACTTACTTCATCAAAAAAAAAAAAAATCACATACTTATTTGACTATCAGATTCAGCAGGAAAGTACAGGTGATGTCGCTGATATTTATTCATTACTAGGTAAGAAGGTATGCATGTCATCATCCCCAATAACATCACTCTTTCCATACGGTTCCAAAAGTATCCTTCAGGAGCACACAAAAGCAAGTGCATGTTAAGAATTCAACATTGAAAAGCAAATTTCTGACAACCTAACCTCTAAGTCAGTCTCTTTACAGGACAGAACTTATTCTATTGCTTACTTACTTCTATACTCCTGCATCCTTTTTCTTGGGTAGTGGCAGGAAAGAAGGTGGATATGGAACGGGGCTTAAAAGTTACACACTGAACAAGTGCCGCCCAGATTACCTCATGCCAAGCAACTACCAAGATAAAAGGGGTCATCCATATGAAAACTTCCACAAATTCACCCAACCATCAAAAGTGGAAGCATATAACTACTCTTTCAATGTACCCTACACTATTTAGACAGGTTTCACAGGCTTCTAGCTGAAATAAGTATCTTTTGGCATTCAATTGTGTGATAAATTTCACCTTTGTGGCAAGACAGCCGAGACTAACAAGCATTTAGCTCTACATTATGAAGTAACTACACAAATATGGAACATCTTTCAGCATATCAGATGGATATTGCCAAACAGTTCCTTAGAATTGTTGAAATGTTGGAACAGGGGAGGAAGTCTTCCGAGACAAAAAGCAGATGGAAGATGTCAAGATGATACCAGGTTGCATTTGGTGGACTGTTTGGAGGGAAAGAAATCTGAGATGCTTTTTAGGAAAGGATGCTTTTAAAATTTTGGACTGACTTAACTCTAAATTTTAACATAAGCCTTGATACTCAAGCTGGTAAAACTTAAGTTTGAAAATTTTGAACAACACTGGGATAATGAACAATCACCGAGCCTGAACCAGAACTAGCCAGGAGAATTACCAACGGGGAAAAGGCCCCTGCAAATGGAGCAGTCACTGAAAAACTCACAATCCCACCGGAACGGTCCAGCAGAGACTAGAATATAAAACTAAGAAACAGAGTGAAAATTCTAGCCAGGTGAATGGTGTGAATTAGAATATATCAAAATTGTAGAGGCTCTGATACTATGTGAAAACAAGAGAAGAGATTCTTGGGATGCATAGATGACTCCATTAAGTAGTATGAGAGGTGTGAAATACCACGTTCACTTAATATCTCTTCAGTGTGGCACTAACTAATATTTGACTAACTTGCCATTAACATTCTAGTAGAAATGTTGCCATAAGGGGTCAGCTAAACTAACCAATGCATACTTTAAAAATAAAAAATCTCATTTAGGTAAAAGATCCAAGACATAAGCAGCAGTCCTTCCTACTAGTGTATGTACCTTTGGTGGCTCCATCTCGGGGGATACGCCTCCACCACAATACTGTAGTACAGGTGAATTAGAGGCGTTGATCCTCTCAGCTTGTTTTACAGCTCTATGGTCCATCCACACTATGATGTTTCTTCTAGTATCACCACTCCATGAAACCGTGACAGGTTCACCCTCAGAATCAACAGCAACTGCATAGAGAAATCAATTCATCCATATTATTTACTACCATAATTCAGCATGCATACCTCAATCAACACGCTGGACTGATGAACTGCAGAAGTTAGTGAGTATATACCAAGAGAACAAGTAGCAGCGAACCCCAGTCCCTTAACTTCTTCCTTGGAAACACTGCCGAGGTCACATGCCCTTTTTACAGCAGTGCAGATCGCTAACCAAATATCAGTTGAAGATTGCTGAATTCGACAAACCACACAAATGAAATCAGAAGCACAAAGAACTGAAAAGGAAGAAATCAAGCACTACTTCAGCAAAACAGAGTATGGTTTTCTCATTGCTACCTTTTAAAAGCATATTACTATCAAGTAAACATATTGTAACGTGACACAACCAACAAAAGTTGACCAAAAGAGATTGAGAGAAATCAATCATATAGACAAACAACAAAAGGCAAGAACAAGGAATGTCCATTTAAAAATAGTTGCAACATCTGACCTCAACACAGTCACCGTCTTTCCATATCTGTATTGGACTACTAGCAGAACCTAGAAGCTTCCCGTCCTCATTAAAGAGACCTGCACTAGATTGTGATCTTAACATTAGCTACATATGACCACTAAGTGCTGAAAATAGTAACAGAAGCCTAACATTTGAGAAGTGATATCATCGAGTCAACATAAAAAAAGAGAAACATAACCAACATCAAACCCCCAGGGAAAAAACCAATTTCACAATTAATTCATACCAACAAGCACCATATCATAATACTGCAAGATTTCACTCAAAAACAAAACCCACCAAACACATTCACGAGACAACAAGAATTCATTCAAATACAAGCACTTCCAGTTCTAACATCCACACCATTAAGTCAACATCAACGCAAAAAAGTCATGATTTTTTCACCATAACCAACCTCAAAACTCCAGGTAAAAATCAACTTTACACTTAATTCGAACAAGCACCATATTCACAATACTGCAACCATTCAAAAGCCAAGTTTTTTCAACATAAACAACCTCAAAACCCCATTAAAAAACCAACTTTACAGTTAATTCAAACAAGCACCATAATCACAATACTGCAAGCATTCAAAAGACGTGATTTTTTCACCATAACCAACCTCAAAACTCCAGGAAAAGAACAACTTTACACTAAATTCGAACAAGCACCATATTCAAAATACTGCAACCATTCAAAAGCCATGATTTTTTCACCATAAGCAACCTCAAAACCTCATTAAAAACCCAATTTTACAGTTAACTCAAACAAGCACCATAATCACAATACAGCAAGCATTCAAAAGACGACTTTTTCACAATGACAAACCTCAAACCCCCATAAAAGAATCAATTTCATAATTAATGCACACCAACAAGCACCATATTCACAATACTGCAAGAATTCATTCAACCCCCCCCCCCAAGCACCACTTGCACGAGCACTGCCAGTACCAACATCCACACCATTAAGTCAACATCAACACAAAAAGCCATAATTTTTTCACCATAACCAACCTCAAACCCCATAAAAGACTCAGTTTCACAAATAATTTTAACCAACAAGCACCATATTCACAATACTGCATGAATTCATTCAACCCCCCTCCCCCTCAACCACCACCTGCACCAGCACTGCCAGTACAAACATCCACACCATTAAGTCAACATCAACCCAAAAAGGCATAATTTTATAACCATAACCAATCTCAAAACCCCATTAAAAAAAAAAACTTTACAATCAATTCATACCAACAAACACCAAACTCACAATACTCAATCAAAAGAGAAAAACCCCACCTGCTCGAGCACTGCCAGTACCAACATCCACACCAAGAAACACTGAACGAAGCTGCCTGGGAAGGATATTAGTTGTCATTTCCACAGCAAAAGAGTTAGAAATTGGAAAAGAATTAAAACGGTAATAGCTATGGCGCTGGTTTTGATGTGTAGAGTCAAGAAGTGGGGTTGTATCTGTCATGGATTTTCTTGAATCCAATTTTTTATCCTTTTTTTCTTTAAAATCCATTTTGTCCTTTTCCTCTTTCTTCTTTTTTTCTTCTCTTTTTTGTTAATTTTGTACTGTCAGTATGATTATATCTATTCTGGTTTTGATTTATAAAGATCTGGAAAAAAATAACTGCTTTTTTTTTTGTGAAGAAGAAGATGATAATGAGAATCTAAATCTGATTATCTCAAATCTTATTAATTTTTTTTTTTAATTTTTTTATTTTTGTTTATGGTTAATACACAATCGTTATTTGTTTGTGTTTTTGTGCTTGTCTTGATATATCATGATAAATAGGGGTGTGCAAAAACCAATTTAACCAATAAATCGAATCGAAAAAAACACTATTGATTTATTGATATTGGGTTATTGGGTTAACGGTTTTTAAACGGTTTCGCAAAATTTTGTATTGGGTTATTGGTTCGGTTTCCAGTTTTATGATTTTTGTTAATGGTTAAATCGATAACCCAATAAGACTATACTAAATTTACTATTTTATTCTTAGACCAGTAAACCCTAATTATATAACATTTTACAAACCCTATTACTTTAATCTCAGTATTACTTAAAACCCTAATTATTGTTTCATTTTGTAATTGCAAGCACACTTCTAACTTGAATGTGTCAATTGCCTAGGCATGCTAAAAAACTATTGTTACTTTCACACTTTTTTCTTTGGATGTGTAGTGTGTAAACTTGCAAGAAAAATGATTGTTACTTTTATGATTATTACATTCATCCCAAATGCTGGAAAAATCATATGGTTTATATGAGAAAAAAGTTATCGTGTATATTAATATATATGAGTATTTTCTCATTGGTTAAACCGAAAATCGAACCGTTAAGAATCATAAACCGATTAACCAAAAAACGATAAGAAATATGTTATTAGTTTGGTTAACGGTTTGACGTATTTACAAACCGAAAATCGATAAACCGAACTGACCAATGCGCACCCCTAATGATAAATAAAACGGAAAAGGCCCAAAAATACCCCTAAACTATTCAATATAGCTCACATTTACCCTTAAACTATATTTCGGCTCAAAATTATCCTTCCCGTCATACTATTGGGTCATACCTACCCTTCTAATTAACAGAAAGTGTCACGTGGACGCTACATAAGCGCTAAACATTTCCTACTTCCATGTAGACTAATAAGATCCCTAATATCTAATTTTCTCCTCATTTCTCTATTGATACGATTGAAACGATTTCACCCACCTCCAACGTAGTAAAACTGACTCTAACCTCCAACAATCATGTTCCCTCCATTCAGCAGAGCAACATTGAGCCTTTATGTAGCTTCACTCACCATTAGAGCCGTCAATATGGGCTAGGCCCGTTGGGCCGGCCTGGCCTAACCCGGGATTTAATAGGGCTGGGCTAAGATTTTTGGAGCCCATTTAAGAAAAGGACTTTTTAGCCCGGCCTGAATAAGCATGCTGATTTGTGGGGCTTGAGAAATATAGGTAGGGCCGTCCCGTGGGCCAAATAAAAATAATTAAAAAAATATAATATAATATTAAAATTTAAAATTAAAGAGAGTCCAAACTCAAAATCTATTTAATATTTAACTA